>PPJJ03000016.1:0-213903 GCA_003705735.3 Blastobotrys peoriensis | reverse complement strand
CGAGCTGTCTCGATTTGATCTCGGTCCAACCCTCGATAAATTATCGTTTTCTCTTCCTTATGTCTCTTCCGGATGATTTTTCGGGTGATTCTCCCTCTAGGCCAAAAGTAAACCCTATCCTCGTTATGAATGTATGCTTCCCTGGCAATCAGAATGAGAATCAAATTTTGTATCTTTGTGATCAATTTTCTGAAGGAGTTGTGCGTCGTTCCACCTGACATTTCGACAAGTACGAATTCTCCGAACGGGTTATACTCCCGTATGTATCGGGGATCAATTTCGAGTTCTTCCAGACACCTTGTCACCTCTTCAACGTCTTCCTGAGACTGGCAGTTGTGGACTCTGAGTAGAAAGTCGGATCCACGGTCGAGACCCTCGAGGTACTCCTCAACGGTAACTATCAATTCTTGGGGCCTGCCTTTTACATATTTGACACGATTCCAAAATTTCCAATCTTCTGCCCTCGCTCCGAGATATATTCTTTTCGTTACCGCAGAAATTTCACCAGCTTCTGCAGAAACGTCGGATTGGCTGCCGTTAGAGTACGCCTTCTGTTAATATTAATATTGGGCTAGTTGATGAGTTTGCCCACGCGTAAACTTACTTGTACACTGCGCGATTGCTGCGCTACCAGTATATTTTGAGGCATTGCTCCGATTGCCAATTATTCAGCTAATGCCTCACCCAGCGCGATTATGCAAATGGGGTGGATATATGCAAGAACTGGTCGTCTCGTCGTGGCTATTTATCCTCTTCTACCTGATGGGGCTGAGGGGCTCGTGCGCGTAAAATACTTTGAGATAGCTACAGTAGATGGGAGGTGGGCCCGTCGTTTTGGCAGTTGAATGCTGATGCTGGCGATAGCCCATTGGAACTCCAATTGGGCTGCCCAGTGGACTAGATCCAATAGGCTATACGATGCACCGATAAGCGATATCCTAGACAATCCTGCGGCTCATATTCTAGCCAGCCCTGTGGGTGCCCCAGAAATGCAGGGGCAGATCGGCAGTGATTGACGCTGCTGCAGGGTGGGTAATTGGCGCCCCGGGCCGAACACAGCGTATTCATGTTCGGGGGTCGCAGTTGTGCTGACAGATGAACAGGTTCCCAGCCGATTATCAGAGCCGCTGATTCTGCTAGCCCATTGTAGCAAAGTTCAGTGTGCCCAGCATCAAATACCCGAAGGGCTAAAATGATACGGCACACCCCTACAAGCCGGAATACTGGGAGACTCCATACGCTATCCCGGCCCATTGTCCTTATGCACTGACCCATGCCAGCTGGATCTGACCCTCGAGGAATGGAGCGACCTCCCCTGATCCAGAGGTTGGGCACCCACTAAGAAGGGCGTAGGGGATCGCGAATAACATATAAACAGCAATGGAGCATTCTTCAAGGGCCGGCGAATTATACGGCGAGCTTGTACTACTCGTTATGGCCCACCACTTAGCTTGCTAATCCCCCGGTTACAGGCTGAATATGTGCAGTTTTGTGATCCAAAAGTTTTTGTAACAGATCAAAGGAAATCGGTTGTCGAAAACCGGACGGAAGGACGGCATGAGAGGGCCGGACGAAAGGAAACCCGATTTTTTCCGATATCCCGATCTGATAAAGGATCTTGGCTCAAATGCATTTCTTAAGTTCTAGCGCCAGATATAGTCGCTACATGTTTGTAATTGCGGGGATTGTACCAGCGATTGTACAGGAATTATGAAGAATTTGCAAGTGCCTCTCACGTGTTACACACGTGATATAATATAACTGAATATGTGTCTTTTTCTCACTCGCATTTTTATAATCCGATATAGTGTAATGGCTAGCACGGTCCGCTCTCACCGGGCAGATCGGGGTTCAATTCCCCGTGTCGGAGTACCTTTTTGCATGACCTACTAAGAAAGTAAGGGTAGAGCAATTTGAATTCTCTGGGCATTTCAACTTTTTTTTCTTTGATGAGTCGTCTCTGGTTGAATTTCAGAAGAGCCGATGAGAACAACATTGAGCTTCGGCCTCGGGGTTAAAAAATTGATTGAAAGTCAGGAGACATCACCTCCCATTATGAAATGACGAGCTTCGTCAACATTGAGTTCAACCAAGGCGACTGACGACATGATGAAGGGAAGCTGTCCATCGTGCGTGCATTTTGGGAATCCAAATAGCAGGCACACGACGATCTGAGGTCATGTACCACTGGATAGCATCTCAAGTGCCTCAAGTAAATGGAACTGGGATACCATAGTAGAGCCAGATACAACCGTGGTATCTACAGGACGAGAATAAATGCTCTTGCATTCTCCATATCTCGCCATGTACTTAATCCCTTAGCTCTACTGCCCGCAGCTTGTAGGAGAGCGAGCCTGGCACTAATCACGTGCGTATAGCCGCGCTGTCCGATTGCGAAACGACGACCTCCAAGCCTCCTCTATATCTTGCGTATAGGAACCATCCGCCGCCACCAGCCATGTCGAACAGGATTTTTCGGTTTGAACTACCCCATATCGCATCAAATACTTTGCGTGCATCAGGCGTGTACCTGTCTGGTGCCTTTGTAAGTTGATACTAGAAGGACTTTGCTATGTTCCGTATCGTTGCTAACCTCCCTTCCAGTACTCTGCGGCTTTTTACATTATGCTAGACTCAGCGCTATTCTCATTGCATGAAAACGGATCTGATGTCCACGTCAAGTTTGTGGACTGGATTCCGTTCATTCTATCATCACTCGGAATGTTGGTAATCAACAGTGTCGAGAAATCCCGACTGACATCGGAGTCCTTCTCGTTTGGATCTAGCTACTCTTCTGCAGATTGGCAGGCCAAGGTTGTACTGTTTCTGGGGTTTGCATTATTGGCAGGCGGGATCGCAGGATCAGTGGTCACATTGGTGCTCAAGTACATCGTTCCTCACTATCCAATGCCTACGTTAGGTATGGGGATTGCGAACGTTGTATGCAATGGATCGGTGATGCTAAGTTGCGTCTCGCTGTGGCTTGCGCAAAACCTAGAAGACGAATACAGCTACTCTCTGCAACTCTAGAGACTGCAAATGAAGGCACCCTCATATGTACTCCCAACACTATCGGATGGACTCTTTCCTACCCCGGTCCGGTGGCAGCGGCCATCGCAACTCTGACTATTGTGTGAAAATCGTGGCAATGGTGATGAACTTACTAGTGTTACTGCTATTTTACTATCTAGTGCTACAGTGCAACCAAAAATCTACAAAAGTCCTGCGGACTCTTTTATCTTTTCATGACTCTTTATCCATACAAACAGCTAACAGAAAATCACCCCCAGATCGGAGCAGTCGTCTCTCGTAAGTGCATTAGGGGGGAGGAAACTCAAATAGAAGAAGCGGGGGCTCTATGTTAGAAGAGCAAATTCACCAATCAGACACCCTGGCGAATTTCCTCTTGAGTCATTGGAACAAAATTGTCCATGTCTATGCCGTGCTTTGCAAGTATCTCCTCCTTGGCATGCGGAGGAATGATTTTGTGGTTAAGTTCTGGAGCAATTGACAGCTCGAGGCGAGTAAAGTCGAAGAGAGGAGGCAAGTCTCGCACTGGGTTTTCAGGGTTTCTAGAATCAGGCAGTTTTGTATTCGGATCCCGCAGCTCATCAAAGAACGGATGTGCCATCACCTCAACAGACGACATGCGCTGACCTGGAGAGTATTCCAATAGCCGAGAGATGAGATCAATTGCCTCCGGAGTTGCCTTGCGGAACACCCTTGAAAAGGGGTGCGGCCGGATTTGCGGGAATCGGTACTCCATATAATTAGGGTTCATGGTTCGGATTTGATCTCGAGACGGGGTTCCCAAAACTTTGATAATCTCCACCAATTGGTCAATTCCGGAGTCTCCTGGGAACAAAGGTTGCCCCAGCATCAATTCTGCCATCACGCAGCTGCTGGACCATACGTCTATCTTTGTAGTGTAATCAGTGGCTCCAAATATCAGCTCCGGGGCACGGTAGTAACGCGAGCAAATGTACGACACGTTAGGCTCGCCAGGAACCAGCACCTTTGCCGACCCAAAATCACAAAGCTTAAGGATGCCAGTGCGAGGGTCCAGTAGCAGATTCTGGGGCTTAATATCTCGATGGCAGATACCCAGCGCGTGGATGTAGGCCAGCGATCGGAACAGTTGGTAGGTCAGAAGCTTAACCTCAAGCATGGGCATTGACATTTTGAGACGGGCAAAGTATCGTGAGGCCCGGTAGACAGTTTCGGGGACGTAGTCGAGAACGAGGTTGAGGTAAATTTCGTCCTTATCCGAAGTAGAGTAGAAAAATGCCTTGAGTTCAACAATGTTTGGGTGCGACACCTTTCTCATAATCTCAAGTTCTCGATTCTTGAATCGTTTGTCTTGAAGGACGCGCTTGATAGCAGCGTCTTCGCCGGACGGGGTCAACTTAGTCTGGAACACCACTCCGAATGATCCACTGCCCACGACCTTATGCTGGGTGTAACATAGCTCCTTGATTTCGCCGGTCTTGCCATCATGCACTTTTTCCCGAACCACCTCTCGCGCCAGGTCCGCCATTGTGTAAGTGACGAGGTTTGTAAGGGCTTAGCCGGTACAGCGAGGGAGAGAGAGAGAAAGAAAAAGGAGGAGGATTGAAATAGCAAAAGCTCAGCGTATTCGCATTCAGTGCGAAGTTGTATCGATCGGGGTTAAACGCGTAAACACAACCACAGACACAGTCACAGACAGTCGGGCAGTCACAGACAGTCAGGCAGTCAGCAGTCAGCAGTCAGCAGTCAGCAGTCAAGCAACTCGTTAGCACGTCAAACAACTAGTGACAGCAGTTCTGTTAATACCGTCAACTTCAACTTGCTCCTTGTATGAATCAATGACGGCACTCGCAAACGGTCACAGTCAATGCAGAATTCAGTAGAACCGACTAGACAAAAGACAACGGCAACAACTCAATAGCAAGCGTCGTCTAGGCTGTTTTAGCAGTCCGGTACTGTTGGGGCCCCTTGAGCGGTCTTGTCTTGTTTAGGTCCTCACCGTGGATGCAGTCCTTAACCGGTCTCCACTCGCAACCTATCGTCGGAAAATCGGCTTGTGTGGTTAGGCGACTGGTTTGAACACCTTTAACAAGTCTCGGAAATGGTAACGATTGCGGTAGACGACCCTTTTGTTTTTACCTTGTAATGGTGGCCGAATCCGTAATCACAATGTTGACTAAGATGAACAGAAGCCCTTAGAAGTTTAGAACCCAAATCGTCGTACTAAAAAAGCCGCGAAGCTTCGACCACACGTTCGAAAAAAAAATGCCACTAAAACACCAGCCTAACTAATTGAGAATGGTCATGTGTGGAGGAGGCAACCAAAGGGGTTGCGGGAGGGAGGGGGCTGACTCCGCTTCGGGTCGCCCCCGGCTCGAAAAGGAAAACAAAAAGCAACGAGGTCACACTGTACAGGTGGGACGGTGCGGCAAGACAGGCCGTCGGCGGTGGGGTGTCCGCAGGAGCAGGGCCTGCACTGGCGGCAGCCGTGCCAATCCATGGCACGGGGGGTGGAAATGTTGGGTGGCCTCCACCCGGCGACAATCGGTGAGGGCAGGAATGAGAAAGGGTATGGAATTGAGCCGTATCGGGGTCAGTGCAGGCACGAGGAAGGGCAGAGGGAGGACAGTGGTAGTGGCAGTGGCAGTGGTAGTGATAGATGCTCGCGTAGAGAATTGTGCATTGTTAGTTACCATGTCGTTATATGCGGGATGGTGGTCGTACAGTAGTATGGACTAGCCTGGGGTTTGGTGGGCACGCCGTACATTGCCCCATGTTCTTAGTTTACTTGGAGTGCTTGATGTGCTTGATGTGCTTGATGTGCTTCGGTGATGTTTTCATGCTGGCGGACCAATTGTCGAATTCTGCAGCCGTGATTGGCCGCCTGACCGGAACCAAAGATCCTCATAGGCCCCGCAGACAACGAGCTGTAGATCGTCCGTTTCTCGTACATCACCGTACATACACTGTATGTATACAATGACACAGGTGCTCGAGGTTGCTGGTGGTGGCAAGCTGGCTGCTGAACCTCAGGCGGGATCAAATGGTGGGGAACGCGAGATCCGAGATCCAAGCAACCGCTGCTAGTAGAATTAGAAATTATTACACCAGCAGTGTAGAATTGCGCGGCGGAAAGAGGCCCCAGGTCCGGGCCATGTCATTTGCCGGGCTATTTGCTGGCCCGTTGTCTGTACGCAATCGGTCAAAAAATGTACCCACCCAGGTGACCAATAACAATAATCTTCTATGCACCCGTCCCATGACGGTACTGTAATAAACTATACCGGTCGGGGCCCATCGTGATCGAAATAGCTTAATTTTGCCTCCCGCCTTATTCTGTAGGCTGGGCCACCGCCGTAAGTAGTGGAAATTGATTGCCGCAGACCCCCGCCACCCAAAGCCGCGTGAGCCTACTCAACCATCGCATACCACAAGGCCCAATTACAAGGCCCATTACAAGGCCAGCTGCAGCAGGTCCTGGTCCCCGACTTCCGTACTCGACCTCGGCAATACTGGGTGCTGGCAGTACTTGTCCCTGGCCGCGCTGTTTTAGTGGCCTTCTCGGTATGTGTCTCCTACCGGCTCACATTCCAAACCCGTAGGCCCGGCCCCTAATTGTACCCAAATTGTGGAGACTTAGGAGGCGTTATCGCACTAACGGTGGACCACCTGGGTGCTTAATCTCAAAGTTAGGCACAGGTATCGCCACTGTAGACACAACAACCCCGTGGCTCAAGATGCAGGTACTGGAATGGGCGTTTGGAAAACGTCTGACGCCGCAAGAGCGTCTGCGAAAGCATCAACGAGCATTGGAAAGGACCCAGCGGGAGCTGGACCGAGAGCGACAAAAGCTCGAAAACCAAGAAAAGAAGCTCATCCAGGATATCAAAAAGTCCGCCAAACAGGGCCAAATGGGCGCCTGTACAGTCATGGCTAAGGATCTGGTTCGTACCAGACGGTACATTCAAAAGTTCTATCAAATGAAGACCCAGCTCCAGGCAATCTCGCTGCGGATCCAGACCGTGCGGTCTAACCAGCAAATGGCGCAGTCCATGAAGGGGGCCACTCAATTGCTGGGATCAATGAACCGGTCCATGAACTTGCCTGGGCTCCAGAGAATAGCAATGGAGTTTGAGAAGGAGAATGACATTATGGACCAGCGACAGGAGATGATGGATGATGCAATTGACGAATCTATGGAGAATGACGAAGACGAGTCTGAGGAAATTGTTAACCAAGTTCTAGACGAGATTGGTGTCGATTTGAGCCAATCGCTTACCGCCGCTCCTAGTGGTGCCCTAGGAGTACCAGCGGCTGCTAACAATGAGAGGGTTGCTCAGCCAATTGGCGGGGGAGGCGCTGGAGCAGCTGGCGGGTCTACTGACGATGATTTACAAGCCCGTCTTGACAGTTTGAGGAGATAGGAATAGGTGCCAGCCTCCGGGCCATTAGGGCGCGCTCTCTCTAAGGAATTGTGGGTGCAGTTGGCGCAGTTTGCACGCTTTGCGCGCTTTTGCAGGCTTTGTTTGTCTAGTATCGTCCGTTTGGATGCTATTCTCTATTTCACTTCTAAAACTTCACCAGGCCCTTCGATTGAAGGTACTCGACAATCTGCTTGACTGCCTCCTCCACAGTCAATTTGTCGTTTTGGAGGTGGATTTCGGCCTTGAGAGGAGCTTCGTAAGGAGCCGAGATGCCAGTAAACTCTGGAATCTCTCCAGCTCGGGCCTTTTTGTACAGCCCCTTCGGATCTCGCTTTTCCGCGACTTCGACTGGTACGTCAACGTACACCTCTACAAACGGCAGGCCGGCTTCCTCGTGAATCTGACGAGCAAAATCTCGGTCCTTTCTGTACGGTGAAATAAACGACGTCAATGCGACAGTGGTGGAGTCGGCAAACAGCTTGGCGACCTGTGAGATTCGGCGAATGTTCTCATTGCGGTCCTTCTCCGAGAATCCCAAATCCTTGTTGAGCCCGAACCGGATATTGTCTCCATCCAGTCGGTAAGAGCTAACGCCGTTATGGAGCAAATGCTGCTCGAGAGCAGTTGCAATAGTGGATTTGCCGGAAGCCGATAGCCCAGTAAACCACAGCGTAGCCCCTACTTGGCCGGTAAACTTCGATCGTTCATTGTGAGTTAGGCCCTCGTGCCAGGTGATGTTAGTAGCCATGACTTGAAAATTGCTGCTGATGCCTGTGAGTCGAGAGTCGAGAAAGCTGTCTCGGGCTGCTTAGGGAGATCTTAGGGCCCCCACGATCTACAGGCTGAATGGCGTGCTCATACTGCACTGATTGCGAGAGAGCACGTGACTCTTGAATTCGCTTCGCCGGCCGCTGTGCGGTGTTAGATGTATGTACAATTACACAATTACAGCCTGTGAATGTCTATTTGGTACTTATTTTGACTCAGGCTCACCTGGAGTCTCAGGTTCCGCCTCGCCCTGGGCCTCAGATTCCTTGGCCTCAGGTTCCTTCGCCTCAGGTTCTTTCTCGGTATGGATTACGGGCTCAATGGTCTTGGAAGCAGCAGCCTGAATTAATGCAACAAACCGGTCGACTGACTGTTCAAAGTGCTTAGGCCGATCACCCGCAGCGTTCAATAAACTGGTCACCTTTTCTGACAATTGAGCAGCCAAAGGGTCGTCGATGGACTTGACACCCTCAAGGGCAATGCGGAAGTCGGCAATTCTCTTTACAAGCTGCGCGCCCTTGGTCGACTCAATGGAGGCAGGACTTAACATGTCCACAGCAGCGATTGCCTTGTCGAGCGCGGTCTTGATTTGGGCCTGGTCTGCACCAAGGACAGCCTGTCCCGCCAAGTTTAGCAGCGCAACTTGAGGATCGTCACTATGAGGGCCCGATGCCAGTTTTTGCAATTGCTCTCGGCGGTGCTTATCTCCGCGATGGCTGACATTTACCTTAGACCGTTCGAGGGCCCGCGCCGTTGATAAGCGCATGACTTCCAAGGTCCATAGCAGGTTCTCGGCTTCGGTAGCTTTAGCATGCTGGGACACGAAGCGGCGGGAGTGTAGATAGGTGTATGCTTCGTCATAGAGGCCGATGGCAGCCGAGTTTCTCAGCAGGTCGGAAAAATGATTGATTCGAAGAAGCTCTGGCACGTATGTCGCATAATCGTTCATCCACTTTTTCGCTTCTTCAAAATGCTCTGGTTCTTTGATTCTGGCAATGAGATGGGTCAACCCTGCCTTGGACGGCATTCCTTTCCATTTGTTTGGAACAAGTGGGTTCCCATTGTTGTCAGTTCGGGGTCGTAAGCTTCGTTCAAGTACCTTTTGTCCTCTGGTGCGGTATACCAACCGTTTCTGTTCCTTATTCAGTCGGTACGGTTGTAGTCGGTTCGAAAGATCCGCTACCACATCAGCAATGGTGTCCTCAGACCTCTTTCCGGCGGCAGCAGAAGCCTTGGCTGCCGAATTCGACACCGAATGTGCGAATCGGGCCCCGAATCTAGTTGCCAGCATGCTGTCGTCGAGCCAAGCTGAAAAATGAGATTTTTGCGATTTTTAGCGCTCGCCAAATTTCAGTGTCACGTGCGCCACAGCCGCTGGCGGTGCGGCTTGTGGTTCTTCTATCTAGTCTTCAACACAGCAATCAGCACAACAGCAGACAGCACTTGTGCTAGGCCCAGGTCGCGATAGCAGGCGGCGTTTTGTAGGTAGTGACGTCACTTCCAAACTCAAATAGTTCAATCGCTATGAACTGGCACTGATAGTGACGAGCCACTCTTATCTTATATGCGATCGGCTAGTGGCCCAGTACTAATGGGGTTACTTACTATCGCACACATACACCGGCGCCTGTTTTGTACAGTGTACTGTAGTGTCGTATCACAGTGGCTGTCCGGCAGCACATTCTAATTCGTTAGGCCCTAATTGCTAGCTCGTTTCATGGCCCCAGCTGGTTGATTGCCCTGTAGGCTCTAGGTGCTTTGTCCGTCGGTTCCCTGCTCTCGTGCCTACTTGGCCCGAGACACAAATCCAATGAGTACCATTGTCAGTACGACCTCGACCACGACGAGGGACAGCACTCCCTTGTAGACATTGTCTACCAGCCGATGAAGCCCTTGTACTAGTTGCTGCGGATCAGAATCGCCATCGTCTGGGCAAGTGCGAAGAGCTGGTTCTGCTCGAGTCTTTCCACAACTCGCGATATCGTACAGACCGTACAGACCAGACGCAACAGTGCTAAAGCAAGGTTGCCCGGTGCCTGTCATAAACACACTGTAGACGCACCGAAGGATTAGCTGCATCCCTCTCGCCTGGTCCGCCTCAGCTATGCCCCGCAAACTACCCCCTGCAAACTCCCCTCGCTACTCGCGGCTGCGCTCCAGTCGCCCCATTGCTGCCCTGTAAAGGCCGCCCTTTCGCGCCCATGTTGGCTCCCAGCCATTCTGTCGGCGGGGCCCTTGTCGGCCCACTGGCCGAGCAAGTCATCCCCGAGAACGGCAAAATCGGGCACTTCAACACGGTCTGTGCAGTACGGGACATGCAGACCGTGAATGTGAAGATCGGAGGCAATACGCGGGCCAGTGAAAATGCTTAATAAGTAGGGTTGGCCAATCCACAAACTTTCTCTCCGCAACCCTCTGACCGTCATTTTGAATCTTTGGACTCTCCGTGTTGAGTGCCTCGGTGCGACCCTTGCGACGCTTGTAACCCTCGGTTGGATCCGGATTTGGGTACTTCAAGTCAGCGTGAAGCTGGATATCGTCTTTGTCGCGTTTCCACTCGGATCATGCTGGCTGACACAGCTGCTCGGGTCGAGGTGGTATCTGAAGTGGACCTGGAACGAGGTCAGGCCCAGAAGCCTAGGCAGGCGAACGGCCCGTCTAAGCCAGTGAGTGTGACTGGTGGTCCTGAACGCTCCGAGAATGGGCGGGCCAGTGGGTCCAGCACTCGTAAGAGTGCTAAGGGCTCTAGAGACAGTGCCGAAGCGCCTGTGACTGCCAATGGTACCGCTGGTGTCACGTCTGGTGCTGGTACTGGCGCTGGCGCTGAGCCTAACGACCGTGTGAATTCTAAGGTGGCCATTCCTTCTAATATCACCCATGGAATCCCGAGAAAAAACTTGACCGCATGGGACTACATCAAGGTCTCTTTCTGCTTCATCGCATCGACCGTTCTCTCGAGCCTTATTCTCACTAGCTTGCTTGTGTACTCCGGGTTCAGGTCATTCCGAATGTGCTTTGACCGCAAGGGCCATGATCCTGGCATAGAGCCAACTCTCAGTCCGGAGGAAAAGACGCTGAGACTGGATCTCCGCTACTATATGCAATTGATCCAGCTTGATCTCGAAGAGCACATTGTCACCACCGGAGACGGGTTCCGGCTCGTTTTGCATCGGCTAATTGACCCCAAAGAGGATACCGAGAAGCGGGCGAAACGGTACCCAATTCTACTCCAGCATGGCCTCATGCAGGCGTCGGCGACGTACCTTACATCTGGCAACACTAGCATCGGCTTGTTTCTTCATCGATGTGGATATGATGTCTGGCTTGGTAACAACCGGTCTGGGTTCTTCCCCTCCCACGAGCGATACTCCCGTTGGAACCCCAAAATGTGGGAATGGGGCGTGCTCGAGCTCGGAGTCCAGGACATTCCAGCATTTGTCGACTTTATTCTTAGCTCCACTAACAATTCTAAGCTGGCAATCGCCGCTCATTCTCAAGGGACCACTCAGGTATTTACTGGCCTGAGCAGGGGAGCGACCCCAGAACTCGGCGATAAGATTAGCAGCTTCTCAGCCCTTGCCCCGGCAATATACCCAGGAGAGACCCTGAATCGATGGCAGTACCGAGCTGTCCGGGCAATGCCTCGACCGCTATACCATCTAATTTTTGGCCATCATGCGTTTCTGGGTCAAATGGCGAGTGGGCGATACCTCCTGCCGAAATGGCTGTTTAGGCGGGTCGCCTATGTTACGTTCAACTACATGTTCGGTTGGGACGATGCACTATGGAACCCGCATTATAATGGCCGGCAATTCATTTTCTCGCCCAGTTATGTGAGCAGCGAGCTCATGTACTGGTGGATGGGTCCAGGGGGGATGGCCGCCACTGGATGTGCCTTTGATGAATCAGCAGACCACTGGTTTGAAGAAAACTTCCCTCCATTAGCTGTGTTTGTTCCTGGCAGAGACACCCTCGTAGACCCTCATTCCCTAGTGACGCGATTACAAACCTATGAAACTAACCTCAAGAAGATTGAAGTGTTTGACGAGCCAAACTACTCCCACCTGGACGTTTTGTGGGCTACTGACGCAATCGACAAGATTGGCAAGCCCTTAGCCAAGTTTATCTGGCAAAACGTGCCTGACGAAGACAAGGCAAATTACGGTCCAATCACAATTGACCAATAGACATCTCGCCCGCAATTGGGGCCTGGAGCCCAACATAGGCATCGAGACAGATAGACATCTAACATTTTGTATACACCAAGGACAACTGTAACCTCTCTTCTACCTACCCTGGCCACTCAAAAGCCTGCTTGATTGCTTCAGACATAAACATTGTAACATCGTCAATCGAGCCCCATAATGAGATAGGCGATACCTCGAGTACTCGATGCTCTAACGCAAATTATATCATCATCAGAATCAGACAGTCGGGCCAGATCCCTGACCTACAGAGACTTGAGACCACTGATGGTCTCAGTGGCCTTGAGCAATGCTTGAAAGCGCCTGGGAAGTAACCTGAACAAATCTATTTTCTAAACCGATAACGTAGTGTTCGAAATGTCCAATCGTGCTCGAACTCACGATATCACATCGACTGGCGGCCGACCTCACCAGAGATCAGCTAGCTATGGAGTAGCCAAGTGCACGTTTAAGTTAATTTCAGAAACTTTATGCCCGCTCTCGTCAGCCCCATATTGGATCTTGACCGCTAGCCCTAACAGTCACGCCCCGTACGACCAAACCCAACACACTGTGCGTACTTTACAGCACTAACATTTTAGTACTGAGAATCCCGTTAGTATTCCCAATCAGGGACATGCAGCCGTGCTGACGAAAAACTAACTTTTCAATCTTTGACGACCATCGACAACCTACATTTCCATCACAAGCTCATTAATAATGTCGACTGAGACTACTGTGAAGACGTCTAACTGGAGATACGTCGAGGTCGGACGTGTTGTCCTCGTCAACAAGGGACCTTATGCCGGCAAGCTTGCCACCATTGTCGAGATCATTGACCACAAGCGGGTAAGTTGAGCGAAGGGAGAGGAGAGTGAAGTCGAATGAGACGGCGTGATCGTATGAGTGATGGACGTTTAGTTTCTGGTCCTGTGCGTTGATTTGCATGGGCCTGGGATCGTGAGCTGTGAGCTGTGTGGATTGTATGAATTTTGAAACGGCCCAGTGCATTCAACAGCTGGATTCAATAACTAAACTCAGGTCGAACCAGTCAGATGTTCAGATAGCCATATCACGATTCTGTTCGCTGCTAGAATCAAATTCTTGTTACTAACTTAGGCTCTCATTGATGGACCTGCCACTGGTGTCCCTCGACAGGGCGTTGCCCTCGCACACGTTGTGCTGACCCCTCACGTCATCCCCAAGCTCCCCCGAGGAATCCGAACTGGTGCTCTCACCAAGAAGTGGGAGACCGCTAAGGTTTCGGAGAAGTGGGCCGCTTCCGCTTGGGCTAAGAAGATCGAGCAGCGAAACCGACGACGAGATCTTACTGACTTTGAACGATTCCAGGTCCTGGTTCTCAAGAAGCAGCGCCGATTTGCCGTCAACAAGGCTGCCGCCAAGGCCTAAGTTGACGAGGAGTAATGTACGTTGTATATTTAAAAGTCCTCATTAGTTCATGATGAAGTGCTGCAGGTGTTTGTTTAGGCGTCAAGTCTCGGTATTTAGTATTTAGTATCGGGTTGACTATAACTTAGGTGGCATTAGGCTCGCGCTACTAGGCGCCGTCAGGCCCAGGCTTTGACTCTTTAGTGGTGTCAGACCCCTCAGAATCTTTCTTCTCGTCCCCCTTTTCCTCCTTCACCTGCCCTCCCTCGGGCCCTTTCTTGGCCACTCTCTCATCCTTTTGCTGGCCCTCGCCTGCTAAAATCTCATCGTGGAGCCCCGGCAAAAACCCGTCAATTCGCTTCCACGTCTCTTTCCACAATTCATCATCATCAGCAAAGTCTGAAGATTTCAGTACCAATAGCACATTCTTCAGCGACTCAACTACAGACTCCTTGAGAGTGTCGCGTTGACCACTGTTGATAAGCCGGTCCAATGTCTCCAGTAGCTTGATCCACAACTCCATCAACTCTTGTCGGTGCTCTCGCTGGACCTTGAGCACATACTGAAGGAACACCTTGCTCAGTAGCACTGCAACGTGCAGTCGTGTCACCGCCATACCCTCAGCATCAATATCATACACCTCTGGCTTCAACAGCATACCAATGAGCGGGAACAATGCCTGATCAAAGATTGCGAGCCAGCTGAAGTTCGCCTTAGACGTGGCCCGCGGAGACATGAGCACTCTCTCAATAGACGACACTGCTATCGAGCGCACTTGCCGACTCGTATTGATACACTGCATTGACAGTTCTTTAGCAAATGCATAGTATAATTCCAACGCCAAATCATCCCCAGTAGCGGCCTTGGTATCAGCAGCAGTAATGCCACTGGCGCTGACGGCATCCACGTCCGCTCCTAGCTCTTCAATATGCTTCACGGCGTCCAATGCAAGCCCGATCAATTCCTTGAGGCGCTTGTCGAGCTCCTCCTTCATCTTCACCAACTCCTTGCGAGTATATTTGCCACTAGGGGCCTTTGTACGGTTGAAATACCGCAACTCGCCCTGAGCTGTCTTTGCAATTGAGTTTGAAAGCTCACCCAACACTTTAAGCACGCGGGCAAAGTTCTGCGGAGTCACTTGCCCGCGAGATTTGAGTGTGGAGATCGTAGTAAGGAGTGTCGTTTGCGCCTCAACGTTATCATCGCTACTGGCAAGGGTCTCGATTAAACTCCAGAAACTGGGCTCATTGAGTACCAGTGACGAAGTCCACGACTCCTTGTCCAGCAATTTCAGTACTGGGACAACTGCTCGCCTCGCACTTTGTTGTATAGCCTTCGGGTTGATTCCTTGGATTAGCTGGATATGCGATTTGAGAGTCTCACCGAACGCCTTGTCACCGCCTGCGCTACCTAGCCCGCCTCTTCGAAATAGCACAGGTACATAAGCTACCGTGTAGCTGATAAAGTCCTTATCCAGCACTTCCCAGTTTTTGTTCAAGCTGTAGAGCACTGGAAGCAGAGCTGGTGCACTTTTCTTGCCGACTGGGTCAGAAATAACTGCTAACGACACTGCAAAGTTCAACAAATACAGCGCAGTCGTGTAGTACGATTGTTTGTACGACGGTGTTGCTTCCACCAGCTTAGGCAGTCGATCTAGAATCGCCTTCACAATCTCGTACACCGCCTCCGGCAACAAATTGGTCGATATGGCTTCATACAGCTCGGGAATGCGGCACGTCTTGACACAGTCAATTGTGGACAGGGTCGCGTCCACGTCTTGATCAGACGGCTCCTGGACCTGGTCGCCGTAACTCGTGAGATAGGATGATAGAGTCGACAGTAATCCCACTTCACGGCCACCCTTTGACCGCTGGAACGTAGACTGTGGCTTTACATGAGGAACAGTCGGCCCAGGGCCAAGCTCGGGTGTGAACTTGGAGTCAATTGACTCCGAAAGGCCATACAAAAACAAGTTCGTAAGTACAACCACAATGTTTCCCCAACCGGCGCTGCCAATGCTCTCAATATGCGCTTTGGTGATGCGAAACAGCATAATTGTCGCCATTTGTGCCTTGAAATCTGACCCAAACGGCACTGAGAGGTCTGAGACCGTGATTGGCGGGCTGTCTTCGATCTTGACTTCAATGTTGGTCCGTGGTACAGACAAATCTCCTACTGACACTGTCGACATACGAGTCAGGCATTCAACAATGTGGTCGAGGACGCCGGGGATGTGGTAGCGCGATGCAATGAGCGCAGCCTGATCAAACGCGGTAATGACCCGAGAGAACACCGTGTCGTCGGTAGCAGTCGCAAACACAAATGACAGTGTCGTAATAATGGGCTTCCAATTTGCTTCAAAAATGGCGGCATCAAACGCTCCCGCCCGGCCATCATCCACAACAAACTGACCTGCGGTAGGAGTTCGAAGCAGCAATTGCTTCCACGCATACTCAAATGACTCCTCATTGTCGTGCTCGTCTGGCATAATAATTTCTCGTGACTTAATTGTCTTGTAAATTTCCTCCAAGTACGACGGATCGAAGTTGTCAGCATTGTTAGCTCCTCGCAAGTTGCTCTTGAACTGGTCTAAAGTCATGTGGTTTTTGATATTGGGGTTGTGACTGTCGGTGTTAAGCATGATGATTGCATAACTGAGCACAAATGCGGCGTCATTGTTGGAAATGAACTCGGTGTTCCCTTCCCCAAGACAGTATTGGTCGGCAAACTTTTCAAAAATCCCTTCAATAAGTTGCGACTCCCCGGGAAGCCGGAAGGAACTCAAAAATTCTCGCAGTGCCTCGTCTAGTCGTTTGTGACTAAAGTCAAAATCCTCAATAAACAGCTCCATTACTCGCTTGTTTGGAGGCTTCGACAGGTACTCTCCGAGCACTCGCTTATCTACTCGGCCAGAAGCTTTGAGAAACTTAGCGATGGCAGCAGCGTCGTCGGGGCCCTTCGCGAGCTGGTGGTTCACTAGCATCTTGATGCCGACTTTAGGGGACTCGTTGAAGGCGTCAGTGATGGAAATTGATAACTTCTTTTGCGCTTTTGTATCCGTAACCGATTCCAGCCACTTCTTAGCGTCGGTGTCGTACTCGGCCCCTACCCCAAGCGCTACTACCGACAAAAACGACAGTACAGCCTCTAAACAGAGCGGAGGGACACTGGGCGTCGACCATGATGCAGAATCCGGGTAGGCGTTTCGGCACAGAAACCCAATCAAATCTTCACACAGGTCCGCTCTGTCTATGTCGCAGTCGTAGTTGATATAGACGTTTGTGAGGAACCGAGGGACTCGAGCCATGCTAGTAACAGCCTCAATCATCATTTCGCGGACTGCTGGGCTCTTGAATGCGCCAAATGAAGGGGCATGGGGAATCGGGGTTGACGGTTTGCCATTGGAAGCGGAGGCGGAATTCGCAGCGCTGGAATTAGCGGCGGCCCCTGCTCCACCGGCGGGAGTGCTGGTAGCAGTTCGCGACGGATTGACGAGCCGTGGCGCAGTTGGAACGCCCTCATAAAAGATTGCATCGACGTCGGCTTCACGGGCAATGTCGCCGATAGGGCTCAGCGACGTCAGTAGGTAGCTAAACAAGAACTCCTGTTGCATTTTCATGTGAGGCCCGCAGGTTTGGAAAATTGAGCTCGACGCTCGCAGCGCCAGGCCCAGGATAGCGGGATTGTCCGACCGCACGAGTTGGAACAGGTGCTTACACAGACTGCCCGTCGTGAGGTTGATAAGCGACGGATGCTTTGCAACGTCTTGGCCAGAAGTTTCAAAGATGATGTTTACTAGGCGCAATACCATTGCTCGGGTCGAGTCTGTGTATTGAAAAGCATTCTTCTGATCCAGTATTGAGATGAGGACGCGGAACACTTCGCGAATCGAGTTCAGACCGTACGGGGTATCTGAAGCGGCATTGTCAGTGCCAGAATTCGTGAGGTCGGTATCACCGTGTTTGGCTTCGTGGTCTTTCCCGTCTTTGGTGTCCTCGGGTTTGTCATGTCCAGTGCTTTCGGGGGTGCTGTCAGCAGGAGGAGGAGCCGCTGACGCTGCGCTCACGTCCTCGATCACGCTTCCGTGAGACCCATCATGGAAAGCACCCTTTTCAAATTGAACTGGTTTGTCCTCCAATGCATCCGACTCTTCATTCAGCTCCGGCTCTATGTCCCGTAGACGGCGGAACAGAGTCTCGGTCAAATTGACCATCGTCATTTCAGCTGACCGCCGCAGCACGTCGCCTCGGCGCATTTGGCACGCCATACTAAGACACGTTTCTACAATTTCGCTCACATTCTTGTCTGGCAGAATCGCGGCATGGGTTCCTGCTCGCGTCACCAGCACGTCCATCAGTGACAGGATCTTAAGTAGCACAGCGTCGTCTTCAGCCTGGTCGGTCGCTTCAAACCTGCAGTGTGTTATTGCAACCGCAGTCTCTCGTAATGCCTGCAGCAATCCCATAGATTTGGGGTTCACGACCCCGAGTGAGAACAGCTTGCCCACTGCGTTCAATGCTACTAACGTGATAGTCCCAGTGGTCGCCTGAGACACAATCACCTCCAGGAACGGTTTCAGGATAACCGACAGCGGAATCGAGTTGATTTCAGAGCAAACCAACAGGCGAGACCTCAGGTTTGAAAATTCTGATATCAGAGGCGTATCGCCATTCTAGTTAGCACCTGACTGGCCACAGCCAATAAGCCAGTACCATCCAGCATCCAGTCCCAGCAGGGCCGCTAGTCCTCTAGGATAGTGACACGGTAAAGCACGGTAAAGCAGCAAGCGCATTATAGTATCTGTGCACGCCCTTCCTCCTGCCCCGCTTCTACCCCCTCCCCCTAACTGTCAGCTGCCAGCAGCCAGTCGCCGGGCTCACTCACCTCGGACGGTCTCCGTAATCCTAGTCCTGAAAAGTCCTCCGATTCAGGGCTCCCAGACCCTAAAATCGACGCCACCCCAGCATGCGCCCATCGCGCGTTCTTGCGCATCGCAGACATGACCGCATTGCACTCATTTCCGACCAGCAGAACCGGATCGATGGCCATCTTGATCCGTGTCGTAGCAGAGTTGGCAGAGTGAAGTGTCGTTTATGTGATGTAGTGGGGGGCAGGCAGCCTGTGAGCCAGCGCCGTAGTGCGGGCAAAGAGGGCAGGGTGGAAAGTAGAATATCAGGGAGGCAACAAGAGCTCGCTGGCGAAGCAATTGGTTCAAACTTATCTGTCTAGATATATGTGTGCGGTTCAATTGCTCGGGACGACGCTGATCTGAGACTGGCAGGCCTTAGAGTGTGCTTGAATCTGAGCCTACCCTCTGTACCTGCAGGTGCTCTGAAGAGTGAGGCTAACCCTAACCCACGTGTGCCCGAGCGGTGGTTTCGCTGTGCAATTGGCGCCAGGGCGCGCCAGGAAATGTGATGGTATGGGTCATATCGCATATATCGCCCTGTATAATTCTCTCAGTGTTTTCTTTGACCCTTTTCCACTTGATAGCACCATTTCCCGGGAACCCATTCCACTATCGTCTTAACCCTAACCCATGTGGTCTTCACTGAGGAGAGAAATGTGGTGAGACATAGCGGTAAGTGTGATTTGAGTCACGCTTCTAGTGTCTATATATGGCTCAAAATCGTGATTCTAAATCTCAATTGCCACTGAGAAATTTAGCAGCTGGACGAGCTGGTTATGGAATACTATTAATGTGCTCTCATGACAGCATCGGGCCCGCCAGGCTCCAATTACAGTTCACTTTTGCAATGTTCCTTAATCTATTTCCGCACTGACTCCTGCTAACTCCGGTAATTTATACTCACGTCAGTCACTCTCAAATGGCCCGTGGCCAAAACTTGCCGCTTAGCGCTTCCCTTTCTTCCCTCGTTTACTCGGTCTGGCGTTCTTCTCTCGGCGCTGCTCCTTCAATTGTCGCTGCTTCCTTACCGACTCTGCATCATTGATGCCGCTGCTGACTCGAGAAACTGGCGCACCCTTGACCTTAAGCCCTTTTTCCAGTGCAGCACTGACTTGCCTCTTGCGCTTAGCATAGTCGTCACGGAATCGATCAGCCGCCATTTTAGGCGCCTTCTCGTTGTTGTGCTTGAACCGCTTGAACTGGCCAGCGCCAGCTGCTCCACCAGATCCCGGGCCTGGGGTCTCAATAGTTCCAACCTTATATCCACTGGATTTGTGGGCAGCCTTCCAATTGTCGAAGCGCCCCGATCGGAACGACGCGGGAATCTTGCGTCCACTCTCGCCTCGAATGAATTTCTTGCCTCCTTCGCTTCCAGCATTGATGAACTTGCCTCGCTTCTTGTCCCATTTCATGCCCTGCTTTTGCTGGAAATCCTTGCCCTCGTCTACCAGGTCAAACGTAGCACCACGGGCTGCGTCTGCAAATCCGGCACCACCACCATTTGAAAGGCTGTACCCCTTTTCAGCCTGCGACTCTGCTGACGCGTAGTGTGACATGTAGTAGTCCTCGTCTTTGAAATTTGTGTTTTTGCGCTTCTTGGACCCCCCAATTGCGTCAGCATCATGGAATGCATCCTGTAATTCACGCTCTGACGCCTCAGCCAAGTCCACTGGTTGCTTGGAATCAGCTGTTTGCATGCTAACGTCTTCATTCTCATCATCCTCGCCCGCTGCTTCGCCTGCCTGGGCTGTCGCTCTGGCCGCCGCTGCCCATCGTTGGATTGGCGCAATCTGTTGTCTTCGCCGACTCATTAACTCTGCAGCTGCACCAAAACTCGTCTTTTGAAACTCAAACACCGTCTCTTTCGACTTGCGATTAGCAAACCGGTCTAACAACCTCTGTTTCTCCAGTTCCAAGTTCTCTCCAAACATTACATGCTGGCCGTCCCACCCTGGGATCGCCATCACCTGCCTGGTGCGTCGAATGCTCTCCATTGACGGAGACGGTCGAGTCTTGGCATACTGTCGCTCACCTCTCTCAGCCACCTCGAACAGCAGCTGCAGATCGTAATTCCGTTGCAAAATAGAGCCCATTTCTCCAATTTCGTCCTCCAGACTCATTCGAGGTAGCGAACCAAACACCAGACGCTCGGTATAATTAACATCCGCATTTTGCCGTTGGCGCTCAGTGCTCAATTGAACCTTGCGACCCAAAAAGACCTCAAGATCAAGCAAGTACGGAAATTCCGAGTCTCTCACTAACGAATACGCCCATCCTCGCATACCCGCACGTGCAGTTCGTCCTACTCGGTGCACAAACACCTTCGAGCTTGGCGGCAGCGAGTAATTGATCACGTTAGCGAGCACGGGGACGTCGATTCCACGCGCCGCCACGTCGGTCACGACCAGGACGCTACTGAGGCCGGCTCGGAAACGGTACAGTTGCTCCTTTCGCGCAGTCTGGTCCAGGGCTCCGTAAATAAACGACACCGCGTACCCGAGAGCTAGAAGGAGGCTTTTGACGTACTCTACATGGTGCTTTGTGGGCACAAACACAATTGTAGACTTCTCGGAAGGTAATTCATGCGCTTTAGGCAGCCGGGGCCGCTTAAACCGCTTTTTGTCACCTTTACCTTTCTTTGCGTCGTCGTCGTCTTCATCCTCGCTATCTGTGTTCTTGGAATAGAACTTTTCCTGATCCTCCACGTACTTTTGCTGCTCGGCAGTGGCCGCGGGCATCTTGATGACCTCTTTAAGCAGATAACAAAGTGCTGCGTCTCTTTGAGAGTCCTTTATTGAAAAGAATGCCATTTCCAGTTGGTCTGATATTTTTGTTTCGGAGTCCAATCGCACCAGCACGGGGTTTTGCAGACCCGCTTTTGCGAACTCGACTAGAGATTTCGGAAGGGTCGCCGAAAACAGAAGTGTTTGTCTGTTCTCAGACAACGCTGCGAGAATCTCGGTCAATTGCTCGGAAAATCCTAGCTCAAACAGCCGATCGGCCTCATCAAATACCACATATTCCACCGACTTGAGACTCAGCTCCATCTCTACTTTCAAATGCATAAATCGACCGGGAGTCGCAATGATAATGTCAGGGTTGCTCATAATGTACCCAAACTGCTCCTCCAGCGAGTCTCCTCCCACGAGCAGCACTGATCTCAGGTCAGTGCCCTTAGAGAATTCCTTTACCACCTTCAGCGTCTGAAGCGCCAGTTCTCGACTCGGAGACATAATGATTGCTCTAGCACCGACCTTTGCCGAGTGAACTTTCAGTCGCTCGATCATTGGAAGCACAAAAGCCGCAGTTTTACCACTACCAGTACGGGCCATGCCCACTACGTCGTGGCCGTCCAGGACCAGCGGGATAGTCTTTCGCTGGATTGGAGTTGGAGACTGGAATCCCTTCCTGGAGATGTTTTGTAGCAGCATTTTCGATAAGCCCAGCCCAGGGAAAGTTCCCGCAGACATCTTTTTTTTAGTCGCAGACGACGACTGCGCCGCAAAGTAGTTAGCGACATCGGACTTCTTGGAATCTTCGTCATCTGAGAGCTCAAGAGACGGAAATTCCGCAGTGGCGGCCTTAGCAGCTCCGTTTTTTGAAGCGTTCGGTGCTACGGTCTTCTTTTTTCCTTTATCTCGCTCGTCTTCCTCCTCATTGTCGTCGTCGTCGTCACTCAAAATCACGTCCTGCGCCTCTCCAAAATCGGACCCTTCAAATTCAGAGTATTCATCGCTATCTGACTCAGACGCATCTACCGCAATTGCGTTCGTAATATCGAAATCATCTTCGCTATCAGACATTGCAGCTGTAAGATATCGAGACCAGAGATCAATGTGAAATTTCAGATCAGATAAAAAAAAAGAATGGCAGCCTCACTACTAATCTGAAAAATCTGAAACAATGAAAAATCATTGAAATTCACCATATTACCCCACCCTGTCAGCAGTGAGAAAGGCAACTCCTGAGCACTAAACGCCTCTTAACTAACACCCAAACCCCACGAAAAGAACCAGAGTTCCTAACCCCCAAATTTCACCTCGACAAATCCAAATTTTGGTTACTGCAATGGCTAAAACAGAGCTGTCGTATGAGGACCGGGCAGAGACCCACCCCAACCCCGTCGCTAAGCGACTTCTCCTTCTGATGGCCAAAAAGAAGACAAACCTCTGCGCTTCTCTAGATGTTCGAACAACTGCGGAGCTTCTGCAGCTCCTCGATATCCTTGGGCCTTATATCGCCATTGTAAAGACCCATGTCGACATCATCGACGACTTCACCTACGAATCGACGGTGGTTCCTCTGCTGGCTCTCGCCAAGAAGCACGAGTTTTTGATCTTTGAAGACCGAAAGTTTGCCGATATTGGGTCAACAGTCAAGGCCCAGTATACTGGAGGCGTGCACAAGGTGGCCAAATGGTCTGATTTCACTAATGCGCACGCAGTTCCGGGCCCTGGTGTTGTGAATGGCATCCAACAGGGAGCTGAAGAGACTACCTCTGACCCCCGAGGACTCATTTTGATCGCCCAGCTGTCGTCTAAAGGGTCTTTGGCAAAAGGCAAGTACTCTGAAAGTACTATCGATATGGCGCGAGCAAACCCAAAGTTTGTGTTTGGGTTCATTGCCCAGGATTCGGTTCTAGGCATGGACGACCGCGAATACTCTGGCGACGACGTTGAGAAGGAGGATTTTCTGATCCTGACGCCTGGAGTTGGACTTGATGATAAGGGTGACGGACTGGGTCAACAGTACCGACCTGTCGACCGCGTGGTTGCAGGAGGGTCGGATGTCATCATTGTAGGACGAGGGCTATACGGAAAAGGGCGAGACCCCAAGGCTGAGGGCAAGCGATACAAGGAGGCAGGATGGAATGCCTATTTGAATCGAATCAATGGAACGCAATCTCAGCGGCGGTTCTAAGGTCAATTGTAATGAGGTCTCGGTGGCTCAGGCGTTTCAAGCTTTCAGATGTGGTTTTGGCGAGCTCTTTGGTTCTGGCTGCCTTAGTCGTCCAGGCTGTCTTCGCTGCGTTAGATAGCCTCAAGTTTGCGCTTGCCGTGATGCCGTTGAAATCGTACAATTGGTCATTAGTATCTATATCTACAATCTATGCATCTATTGGGCCAACCATTGTCGCGACAGAGGGCCTCTTCACCCTTTGTGGCTATCTTCGCTCGCTCTTTCGCTGTCTATTCGTTAAATGCTGGTGCTTCCCCCGTGTTACCATACCTCAATCTCATAATCTCAAACACAATTAGCCCAATGCTAGTACTTGGTGCTGCTAATAAGGTCGACCTCCAAAACCCCCCGTAAAGCCATCGCACCCAAGACCCTCCTGCTTCCTTAAGCCGGAGTCGATTAAGCTGGTTAAACGTCTTGGAATACCCCCGCATGTACAATCGCCATGTCGGTAGGTGCTCAGTGGCTCGGTTCTTGATATCCAAGGCCTCGAGCTGAATAAAATGTATCTTTTGAATCTTTCCCAGGGGGTAGTGGGCGACTTGGAGCGACACCGTAGCCGCCATTCCAGCCAATAGGACAAACGTGGGAAATAGAATTTTTGAGGGCTTTTTGGTCGTCGCCCCGTCTGCTGATCCCGTTGCAGCGGACACTTGTGGGTGAAAGTATCCCATGTATTTGCGGTACAAACTGCCTTTGACAGTCTCAAACGTGGCGAAATACAGAGAAAACGATAATGCCTCTTTGACTAGCGAGATCGCAAATCCTGCAAACACTGCACCGGCCCCGATTTCCCTCAGTTTCGCCAGCCCGTATGACCACAGCGTCCGCTTGGAATCAATCACATCCTGGACACTGAATCGCGTGACAATGGCGTCAATCGGCGCCGCTGCTAGCGACTGCACGGACCCGGCAATTGCCCCTGCCACCAGCGTCTGGCCCACAGAATGGTGCTTTCCGCCCTCACCCTTGGGCTCCATCACCGCTAGCGACGTGAGGTAAGACGTGTACAGTGCTAGTCCTACCGCTGAGTTCGCAATGAGCGGAGGCATAATGTTGTGAGGGATGAATCCCCAGCCATGGGCCTTCACTGCCTGGGCAATCAGTGCTGGGCCCGAGTGGGTGAACAGGCTCCACGGCTTAGACTGGTATGCGGGCGAGAGGGCCCTGGGCAGGGCCATGTAGTCGATTCGGGTCGGACGAAACAGTTTGACGGGTACTCGGAGGTAGAATGTGAATACTTGTGACGCAATTGCCCGAGTACTGGCAGTTGCAAGGCCCACTACTGAGTTTGCCCGAGGGGCCGAGGCAGTCCCGGGCGACAATGACGTAGCCGACAGGCCCTCTTCTTTGGCCAGGTTTGTACTTCTACTGGCCGCATCCACCGTTGGCACCGCCGCCATTACATTGGCTGCGGATCTGGCTGCGTTAGGACGGACAGAAGGCTGGGATCAAAAAGGTGGAATCAAAAAAACACGGGCGTGTTTGGAGATTCAGGAGAATGTCGCTGATCAAAAAAAAAAAAAATCACGTGTGGAGGTGGGCGATAGCACGTGTCGGGGTCTGTATACCAAAATCACTACTAGAACTACACCGCAGTAGCACCTATGAGGAGAGCGACACTGTCGTCCCGGGGTACGCGTATATTCAAGTCTACCAATCTGCTCTTAGGCTCTGCACAAGCTCAATTGCTGGAGTTGTGAAATATTTACTGGGTGATTGCAATTTGCACTGTCACGCTGGTTCCTGGTGGACTGCTAGAGATGATAAGATAAGGTTGGCACGGCCCGCCGACCGATCGCTCTAGGAGGTGAAAATGCGCGAATGATTCAGCAAAGAGGCCCGCCAGCAATTGCATACGGTATAGTTCCGGGAACTAGGTTGCTGAGGTGTGGCTTTTTGTTGAGTTGCATTACTGTTCCCATTGCTGAGGTATATGCCGTTGCAGAGGTATGTGCTGTTGTAGAGTCTTGGTTTAATATGTCACTTAAATTTCAAGCACATACGTCAGGCTGAGAGCAGGAGTCAGGTGACGACGCCTAATTACCATACCATCCGGTCAATTGGTACCGAGTGAAGACCTCAGTCCAACTGAGAAAACAAACGAACGCAAAACCTTGCCGAAACCAGCCATATCTCCACTTCTCCTCAAACGTTTTTGAGCTTCTCACTAGAGTCGCCTGCCTCGGCGCTATGATGTCAACCCTAACCCGCACCGTAGTCGTTTCCCACCACACAACCCCCCGCATTAAGTAGCCGGTGGTAGGCGACCACTGAAAATTCAAATCGACCGAATTGGCCAAACTCACCTTAACTACAAACTACATTAGCAATGGATCAGCTTAATTCCCGAGAACAGCAAGAATTCCAGCAGCTCGTCGAGCGCAAGCAAATGAAGGATTTCATGAGAGTAAGTATTCGACTACAGCTAGCGCGAGCGCCAGGTGACTGGGTGGCAGGCAGATGCCCACTTCCACAGTGCTAACATAGCTTTACTCGTCGTTGGTTCAGCGATGTTTCGGAGATTGCGTTAATGACTTCACTTCCAAGGCCCTCAACAACAAGGAGGAGACATGTATTATGCGATGTGCTGAAAAGTTCCTTAAGCATAGCGAGCGAGTGGGACAGCGATTCCAAGAACAGAACGCTGCACTCATGCAGCAGCAAGGTAAAATGTGAGCATGCCGCAAATAGAATGAGCATCTTATGGCAGAATGTCCGCATATCCGCAAGGCCAGCCCAGCACACAATGCTATGGACTCATTGTACATTCACCACCTTTTGGTACGTTTCATGAACCTAGCAGACCTGTATATATGAAAATCTGGTTAGGTAATAAATATCACAATTAAAGACACGAAGCGTCACACGCTGGATCGGACCCAGTCACATTGCTCCACGGTCACTTTCTTCACGGCCACTTTCTCCACAACTACTTTCTCCGTCTCTTAGCTTCTGGGTCTTCGGCCACTGGCGTCCCAGACGCACTTCGCCCCGACCGCTCGACTCCCCGGAACATTGCGATATACGACTCCGTCTCGAGCTGCATCTCTCGCGCCCACTGCGACATGTCACTGTTCCAAGAATTGTACATGACGGCATTGGCAAACATACGCTCCAGCTCTCGCTCAAGTTCGTTCATGGAAGTGATTTTGCCCTCCTTGACCTGATTCTTGATGGTCTTGAGATCTGTGGGCGCATAAATGAGGTCATAATAGTTCGGAGCATCGTTGGGATTAACTGCCTGGGTGAAGAACGATGCAGACTTGTTTGAAGAGATATTGAGAAGCAGCGGAGCTACCGACGTCTGGAATCGCTTGACTGCTGCGGCACTAGCCCCACCAGAACCACCCGGCGACGAAGATGACCGCTTCCGCTTTCGAACACTCTGACTTCCCACTCTGTCATTGACTTCAGCGTCACTGTTGTCCTCCTCAACTTCACTCGAATCTTCAGCATCTTCGTCATCGTCCTCGTCCTCATCGCCCTCGTCATCTTCATCCTGGTCATCTTGGCCCTCGCCATCTTCTTCTTCTTCTTCAACTTCACTTCCGCTGCTCAATTTCTCTTCAATGACACCTGTGCTCTTAGCGCTGCTGTCAATATTCTCGTCAATACTGACTTTCGACGTAGGCGAAACTGGAGTCGAGGACTCAATTTCCTCAGTCTTAACGTCAACACCAGCATCGCGATCCTCGGTGACATTGGATTTAGACACTAATTCCTTATTCTGCTCATTAGCTCCCTGCTCCTGCTCGGCCTCCGCAGCTCGGGCAGCGCGACTTTTGCTTCTCGACGCTCTGGTACTTCGCCGAGGCGACTTGGACGACGATTTTGCTAATTGGGTCTCATCTTTAGACACACTGCGTCGATGCCAGCGCCCGCGCCTAGAGTCCGACTCTTCTTCGTTGGCCCTTACAGGCTGCTCCTCGTCGTCATCCTCAATTGAAACCACAGTGGGCGCCTTTGTGCTTCCAGAGTCTTTCTCAGTGGAGCCCCGAATATGAGACCTTGATTCTATCAAAGGGTCTTCATTATTGCCGTCCGTAGTCGGGTCTGATACTTGATTCGAGTCACTTTCAAGCCCTGAAATGCTTCCTGCGGGCCCAGAAACCTCATCTACAGACCCTCGGGACTCTGTTGGGGCCGCTGCTTCGGTCCTTGGCGGCGGACTGGTTGAATCACCGCTCTTTGAACCGCCAGAAATGTCTGCCGAGTCGCTCTTAGACACAAATCTCTGCCCTGTCCGCTCCTGAGCCCGTCGTTTCGATTCCTGTTCTTGAAGTTTGCGTTGGTGAAGTCGCTGTGCTTGAATCTTCTTCTCCTGCTCCTGTCTTTGTTGAAGCTCTAGCTGCTTTTGCAGTCGAAGCTGCTGCTGTTG
Source organism: Blastobotrys peoriensis (assembly GCA_003705735.3). Taxonomy (NCBI): domain Eukaryota; kingdom Fungi; phylum Ascomycota; class Dipodascomycetes; order Dipodascales; family Trichomonascaceae; genus Blastobotrys; species Blastobotrys peoriensis. The sequence goes on along the minus strand of PPJJ03000016.1, from coordinate 185,880 downwards.
ATACAATTGGCTTTTATCAGAATTGAGCTCGCGTAGCAGTTCTGAATCCCAGTTTCCGCGCTCAATTTGCTCAATTTCACGTAGCTTTGTCCTGTACTCTGACTCGTCCTTCTGCACTTCACCAATCGCATGCTGCTTATAAGATTCATAAAGCTTCTCTAGTAACGGTTCAAGCACTGCAGTAGTCGGGTTGACAGGGCCTTGCGGTAATAGCGCTGAATAAAGCGATTTGCAAGCTTCTTTATCAAGATTGAACTCCTTATTTAGTGGATGTGTCTTAAGCTCCTTAGATAGTCGATCGAATCTGTCTTGGGATCCAGACCCAGAGCCATCTTGCGCGACTTTATATACTGCTTGAGCAAACAGCAAGTTTAAAAGAGCGGTAGACATAGGCTGTTGAACAGAGCAGCACAAACCGAGGATTTTTAGAACGAGGTAGGAAAGTTGGTTGTGTTGGATCTGGAAGTATACGGCTTGAGTGCCACTGGTACATTCTCCAGTAGAAAAAGACTCTTCCCATTTTGGCATTTCTTTACATTGTTTGGTTACAACTTCAGGTGATACGAGGTGGAATATCTACTAGTGAGTAGTTAGAATCATTGGCTGACTAGTTTAGGTGAGTGCCGTGCTGGAATGTTATACATTGTTTGGTTACAACTTCAGGTGATACGTTGTGGAATACCTACTAGTGAGTAGTTAGAATCATTGGCTGACTAGTTTAGCATTCACAGGTATTTGTTTCAGCCTCACGAATACGCAACACGCCTCAACAACGACGCGTCTTGATTTGTATTTGCACCTTCTGCTCAACCCGATGCCTTCGGCGAGATTGGTTCTACGAAGGCAATCACAATTGGCTGACCCTGATGATCCTGCCGGCAGAAAATCTCTGCCACCCCTAGTAGAAACACCTTCGGGGATCGCGCTGGTCGAAATTCAAGGCGTGATTAACGTAGGATCTAAGCCATTAGTGTCGTCTGACTTACAGTTAGAAGTCCAGACCGATAAAGATGGCGATGGCGATGATGGTATGAATGTTATATCTAGTAGCCAGGAGCTCGATCCTGGTGCTGTGGAGCGGGTGATTGGTCAATTTGACTTTTCGGGACTAGACGGTGACGGCAAAGGAGAGGTGCTTCTGGACATAGGACATCAGCGACTACGAGGAAAGATTACAAAGCTGAAGGCTCCATTAGCGCTAATTGAGATGAACGAGGGTGAAGACGGTATTTCTAGTCAAGGAACTCAGCCGATTCAATCCGAGATTGATATCCCCGTTCGTGAAATCATTACGCATAAGCTTACATATGTGACTCGGCCGGAGCCGAAGTTAAATGGGTGATTCAAAGACCAACTCGCGGTCTTTGGTGTCCTAGAGCATTCCAAAGGATCTATCCTTTAGGCACCTATGGAGCTCTAAGAATGCGGAATAAAAATGCTAGACAAAGACGGTTGAAGCTCATAGTCTTTCCAACGTCTCATTGCGCTGCTGTGTCTCCTTCAGCTCTCTCGCTTTCTGTGCCTCCGCTTTGGCCGCCATTTCTGGATCTGGAACCAAATCACGCACCCCAATCAGCCCTCGGCAGCCTGAAACTGGACACGCTGCTTTGCTATTGTGCTGCCGGTTACTGGCGATGACATGTAGAATTGCCTCGCGAGTAAAGGTATGATGACACACCGTCGAAGTAACCGGATCCACATAGAAATCTCCCGTGATTGGACATTTGTACGAAATTCGCTCTTGGGCAACCGTCAAGTCCTCCTCATCCTCATCATAGTCACTGTAAAATCTCGCAACTGATGGCGGCTCTTCATCTCGCCCATGCGTCTGGTAAAAAATATTGGCTCGGAACCGCTTGTAAACTTCTTCAGGCTGAGCGTCTGACCGTCTCTGGAGCGCATGACGATATCGCTTAGATTCTGGCAGCGCTAACACTGTGTCTATCTCGTGCTTGATCTCTTCACGCCACTGATTCTCCGGTCGAGGGACAAGGTTCTCAGTATAATTATCGCGGGTTAGTTCTGGCATATCAGCAGGCCCTGTTACTTCAGGCAAGTTAGTAGTAATAGTCTTAATCTTGTCAAGAATGACTTGTCGCGTCAAGCTAGTATCCATAGTCTTTTTAAAGTTAGCGTCTACGGCACCAACTAGACTCTCAAAACTGGGCTCGCTGCTCTCCCGGGAAAACAGTTGATCATCTTTTTCCGACTCCACTCGGCACTCTTCTAGTAGCGATGCAGTATGGCCCAAAGCTGCCTGCACCTTACCGATATCAGTGAGGATGTCGGAGATGCCACGATACTCTCGAAATTCATTCAGCACACGCGCCGAATAAGGCAGCGTAAAACCATCCGGTAACGACATAGAAACCGGAACGCCAAACACACAAAGGAAAAAATGCAAAAAGATTTGGATTCGAGTGAAAGCAATGACTTTAGTAAGTACCTTTCAAATGATTCCGGAGCCGTCGACATCTGTCGAAACCTTCAGCCGTGCACAACCGGTCGAGACGCGCAAAAAAGGGCCCAACCGGGAATTGAACCCGGGACCTCTCGCAAACAAACTTAGGTGTCCCTAAGCGAGAATTATACCACTAAACCATCGGGCCGATGCGAAATTTTATGAAACGGATCCATCAAGACCTGAAACTCTGAGGTCAGCGTAAATATCAGTCCAGTAAGTATATTTGATACCTAGCATTTCTGCCGACAGTATATCAATGAAAGCAACCTGAGCAGCGCACAGGAATTCAGAAACACTGAGTAACAATTGCGTCTGTTTCTATAAGAAAGCTTGCATTTTGTCTTCTTCGTATTGCATATATTTTCTTGCTTTCTGTAGACAATTGCTGCAGCTGTAAACTGGCGTGTCAGATAATTGCCAGTATGTAGTTGGCAGCTAATCTTGGATCATGCTTGGTTATAATAGGACGGCTTGAGTGAAGCAAAAATCACGAAGGCATGACTAAAGGGAAATTCGAAACAAATCTCGCCGGATACGATGAAATGGCATTAAAAATGTTGATTAGAATTGAAACACTGTCTTATTTTTTATCAAACCAGAGGATGGGGGACAATTACTCTAGATGATAATTGTGATTTCAATTTTAATGCAAGAATTGCACCGAAAATTCCTGTGTTCCAAGCCTTAAATTTGTCTTCTAACACTGTGGCATCGGAAAGCGAGGAACGAATCCGGTGAACGATTTATTGCCAACGCAATAACGCTGAGAACAGCTCCAAGAAGGGACCTCAGGCATCTTCAGACCATATTGCACCCAAATTAATACACTATTATCCTGTCACTAGGAGGACTCCCTTTATGGGATGGTTGAAGTGCGAAAATGTCAGATACTCTACTGTAAGAAGCACTCAGGACCTTGAATTTTATCGGTACCAATTGCGAAATAACAGAAGGCCAAGAATAGTCAATGCCATGCAGAGAACAGCGGCCGTCTGTTCGTTATCTTATCTGAGTTGTCTGACATGGAAATGATTGTATTATAGATTGAATAGTTTCTTCAAGTCTCTACTCATATTATTTTCACGTAGGCTTTGGCGGCCATAGATATTTACGGCTCACGCCGACCACAGATACGATCTCTTCGTCCAGGTGTCCAATTGTTATTCGCAAGGTGAAGCTGACGCGATTCCTGATGTAGTGGAGTTGTTTGCTTGTAGGTTCAAGAGTGAAGTCAACCCTTTTATGGGTTATTACTTGATAATGATCCCTGGTCCAATTCATGAATTGCTCCATTCTCACTTTGTCCATGTACTATGCAAAGAGCTATCGACTCTATTTACTTTCGTCTTTGCTATCGGAGGTGGCTTCGTTATTCTATTGCATGACCCCGACTATATCAATCCTGCGGAGAAATCAGAGCGGAAACTTCATATTAAGGACGGGGTTACTTTCGCGAAGAAGGATGTAGCCATTGCTCTCGTGCCTCGACTATTCTCCCAAATTCGAGCCTTGCAAGTGCGAGATGCCCTTAAACTAATTTTCGTAGAAGCTATAGCCTCTGAATCTCCACTGAACTTAGACTGAGACGGAAAAGTCCTATTTGCGGGCAATAGCGATGATTCGGAGACATATATCTCAATTTCTTTGAGCAAGGAAGGGGTATCGTACACAATTAAATTCAAGGAGCATACAGCTCAGGCTCTGTACGAGAAATTCCTGGAGGTAATGAGCAAATGACAGGCAGCCAGGACACAGACCGAGAGAATTGAAACAGCCCAGCAACTGAATACAGTAATCCCTGCATGTTACCATAAGCTTGTGGTAGAATTGCTTGGAGGAGAGGACTACATTGGGATAGCTAAGCGGGTGCGAAGAGCAGACACAGCTTCAAGCATTCACGCATCGTTTTGGGCACGATATTCTGGTCAGTGGAGGGAGTATCACCGCGTGCGAAACCAAACCTGCATCGCCGCGAGGGCTGCTGGCAATAATTCCAAGTCACCTCGATTGGCTAACTTATTGCCAACAATTGAGCAGTTGAGATCCCGTCCAAGGAGCTCTTTATAATTGCGGAAACGGTTGCCACGCTCAACTTTAGATCCGAGGGAGGCACAAGCCCAGAAACCGTCGAATCAAGCGAAGACTCGTTGACAAGTCTCAGTACGCAAGGGAACCACTTTCCTCTTAGTCTCAATACTTGCCTATGAGTGCACACCACATGTGCATGGAGAATTAATGTGGCCAAACTAATGCTAATGAAACAACTTTTATGAAAAATCATCACTCGTACAACGAATTAGCGTAGTATAAGTGACGTCTTCAGCATCGCTAGTAGAGCAAAGAGAAGCTGATCCAATGAATATACAGCATTTCAAGGTGATAGACGCCAATTTATGAAATTCTTTAGAACTCACCGCTCGACTAGGTATCTTACTTTGTTCGAGAATGAGGAGAGACACTACGCAAGCTGCCTATAATTTTGAGTTTCTCGCTGAAATCTTGGAAATTCAACTCTCACTTTCAGACCAACATTGAGACGCAAAAATTCAACAAACTGGTTATAGTACACACGGAGCAGTTCGGGTTATGTATAGCAGTTCGATAATAAAACAATTACCCTGTCATTAGTTGCATTGCCATTGCGGTACAAAAATACCTGGTCTCCTTTACTAGCGACTTGCCTGCCTTAGGTTTCCCACTCAGTCCCGATCGGACAATAATCGGACTTCGTCAAAAGGCCGTGCTTCATCGTACAAGTCTCGAGCTTCTTCTAACGACTCTCGCTCCTTTGAAGACCGCAAAAGTGCGTATATATCATTTCGCGTAACCAGTCCCGCCAGCCGGCCCCTGTTAGTAAAAATGAGATGTTTGAGGCCCATTCGTTGTAAATAACTCGCGCTTAGGTACAGGGTGCTTGAAGAGGACAGAGTAAGAGGGGACAATTCGGCGTACTGCGAGGCATCAAACACGTCTGGATCGAGTTGCATCCCAGCAGGGACCTTAAAGCAGAGTTTCCCATGCCCAACACTGTCACTGCTACCGCTACCCCTTAAGACACCCGACAGTGATAGCAAGTCGTCTCGAGAGATATACCCCACAAACATCATTGTATCTCTAGACTGTACAATTGGAAATCCCCTTTCAATAGATGTGTCCTCAAGCGCCTGTTCAAGCTGTCCAACTGTGGACTCGACAGTGAGCACAATGAGGTCAGACACTGGGGTCATAAACTGCGTAGCACGAACATATGGAATGGATACCTCTTCCAGCCGGTCTAGCAACGGGTACTCTTTGAGATGAATCCAGCTCTCGTAGATTCCGTACTCGCTCCATGACTCAGACACCCATTTCGATACCATGACCCCAATCATGATTGGAAGTACATAGCTGAGTGCACCAGTGAGCTCGAACATGATTACGACAGTAGTGATCGTCAGCCGAGTTGCGCCAGTGAGTGCTGAGGCCGCTCCCACTAAGCCATAAACCCCTGGAGTAATACAGGTGCCTTCAGCAGGACACGACCGAAATATGAATGCGTGGGGTAAATAGTGGTGGAGAGCCTGCGTGAACACTCCGACTGCACGCCCTCCTAGTGCACCGACTAGCATCGATGGCATGAGCATTCCAGCTGGGATAGCCATACCAAAAGAGTAGGCCGTAAGGGCGACCCCAATCACTACCGCAAGCACAAGCAGAACGAACGTAGTGAACCAATGCGACACTGCGCACAAGTCGCCAGGGACTGCTGAAGGATCGCATTCGCGAAATAGGTACGACAGCAGTACCGAGGACTGGATTCGGGAATAAATATCTGGAAAATTGACAATCGCAGTAGCCAGTGATGCCGCAACCACCTCGAACACCGGGTTATCGACTGCCCAGGGTGTACTCATGCGCCATCGGGCAATCTTGGTATTCAAGAAGGTGATTCCAGCGCCATAAAGGCCGCCCAGTGCCCCAATTGCAGCGAACGGGACCAATTCGAACTTGTGCCATTGTCGGTCAAACGATACCTGAAACAGCACGAGCTGGCCAGTGCGAAAAGGGTTCATGGACTGGAGGGAAACCGCCGCCACCATTGCACACACAAACGACTGCCACATGACCCGGTCTGTAGTGTAGTATGCGAGTTTCTCTAGAGTAAACAGGACGCCACCAATGGGGGCGCCAAATGCGACAGAAATTCCGGCGGCGGCTGCCGCTGAAAGCACCTCTCGCTTACGGGCTTCATTCTGGCGCACTACTGGTGACAGCTGGATAGCGATCGCCGCTACACAGCAGGCCACATGCACTAAAGGGCCCTCTTTCCCAACCCATAAACCTGCGCCGACCACCAAGCACAGGCCAATCGACTTGATTGCGAGAGTTGGAAAATTGAGCAAGTCACCAAACCAGTATCCACCCAGCATAGTCTTTATTTCGGCAATTCCACTCATTTTCGCGGCAGGAGCGCATTGCGACACGAGAACTGCTGCGGCAGACCCAAACGCCGTCGACAGCACTACAAATACCAAAAAGCCCACAAAAAAAGACGCGGCGGCAGGGTGTGTCGGAGCCCAGGGGACCCAGTCTGGGCACGAGTCAGCGGGGTCGATTCCCATACAGCAGAAATCGCGGTTCAGGTAAAACGCACCTCGACATCGTCCAAATCTGAGCCCAGACAGCCACTGGGAAGCCACGTCAATTGCCGCCGCAATAATGCCAACTGAAATTCCCACTGCAGCGAGAATTCCCCATGTATGAGTTGCGTCAATTAGCTGAGAAGGGCGGCTGGACTTTAGTCTCGCCCGTTCCCGCGGCCAATTAATCGCTGACACTATGGACTGCGACCTACCAGGGGCAGGAGCAGATGCAGGGCCAAATGCAGTAGACGCCGAACTGAAATGTACATTAGATCCGGGACCAAGCCGAGACGGCGAACCAGAGTCCGCTGGGCTGGTGGCCCTATGATTATCAGGGTCGGAGTCAGAATTAAGGGACTCGATGCCTATTCCGTCAGGAGAAAGAGGGTCGATGTCAGCATTGTCGAAGTAGTTAGTAGACGGGCGATTAGAGTCGGCCCAAGGGTTATCCATTCAGACAAGTCACGGGAAAGGGTGCAGCAGGATTCAACAGCACCGGTGGCCGAGCAACTGGGGAGTGAAAGCAACACGGCAGATAAAGCAAGTCGGGCCAGTGATATCAACCTCAGTCAACCGCGATAAGCTAGACAGTAGCAGTAGCAGTAGCAGAAGTAGCAGTAGCAGAGGTAGCAGTAGCAGAAGTAGCAGTAGCAGAGGTAGCAGTAGCAGAAGTAGCAGTAGCAGAGGTAGCAGTAGCAGAAGTAGCAGCAGCAGCAGCGACGGAAGTAGACAGAGTCGTGCCCTATCAGTCCAAGCTCCTAACACGAGTCACTCTACCAATTCAAGTCCAACAGATCATCTACCCTAACCGTCGTTTAGTGTAGATTGAAATTCCACGTGCCCACAGCCTAAATGTCGTCGGGCTTGGGATAACACGGCTTGCGCCACTGTCTTGGGAATATTTGGCGCGCGGATACAGGGGTATTGTGAGCGTTTCTCCACACGTTAACGATGTTCGGTGTCAGAGATTGGTCGTGGGCCCGCTTCGTTATCGGTAGTAGATTTTTGGAGGGCAAGCGAGCGCAGCAGATATTTGTATAGCCAGCATGGCTGCCTCGTGCTGCAAGAATGCAAGACTGTCTGTATGCTTTCTCTCTAGACTCAATCAAACTCAAACTCCTAATAGGGCTTGTCCTGACCGAAGAAGCTATTACCAGATGATCTATTAGGAGAGGTACATACACACTGTATCCTTGTGTAAAGACACTGCAATGAGTTGAGTTCGGCTAGTCGCTGGTGCCGTCCGTTCCTCGTTGTTACTAAGCTCTCTGCATTTATGTCCTCCCGAGGAGGCTGCGGGGGACAGCGCTGGTGAATCTAGTTACGGTAGCCACAAGACCCTAGCGTACCATACTAACGGAAGCGAGGCAATTGGTATACACCAGAAGCCAGTAGAAGTCACGTCGAATTACTTAATTCTGCATTGGGCTTTTGCTAATTACTATGATGCCAGTTGCGCACACTCGTACCACTTGCCATGTCTCCGGCATCTAACTTACCGCATTGAGAGTATACAACCCAGAGATCGCGAGCCTATCCTACTAGGCCCACTAAATCAGCACTACCAGTATTTTCTAAATTTCAAGAATTTCTTCAGGTACGCAATGGCAAAGAACACAGGCTCCAATCGGCCGGCAACTGTTTCTACTCTGCCAGCTGTCAAGGCAGAACCTGAGTCTGAGCCGGCGTTTAAATTGGAACCAGGTACCGAGCCAGAGCTGAAATTTGAGCCCATCGAGGAGTCAATTGAGAGCTCCAACTCTGAACTGCAATTCATCCATCAAGGAAAGCCTGAGGTAGAAATTGTCCGTCATGCCAAGCCAGACCCTGAGACTGTGCTGGACGTAAAGCCTGCAATTTCTACTGCCTCGGTGATTGCTACGAGTTCTGGCAGCACAAACTCAGGCGCTGGTGCGAGTTCTGGCGGTAGCGTTAGAAATTCAAGTACCGGCCAGGTTTACTTTCGCCGAGACTGCTACTATATGAATTGGTACTACAGCTATCTAGGCCCTACAACCTCAGAATCGAGTACAGCGAGTTCTAGAACAAGTAAGCCAATGCCAGCGCCTTCTATTCGTCGCCCATTGAGTGTGCCTGTCTCATACAAAGAATCCGCTACAAAACGAGTTCGCTTTGTGCCACCGTACCGGGACAAATGAACCACTCCGAACTATGGCATGGGCCGTAAGAAGCTTTGCTCCAAGATTAAGAAACTGACGCATGGGCCGAGCCCGAAAGCCAATTCCAACTCCAAGTCTGAATCGGCAAGACATGATGCGTTGATTGAGGTCACTAATTGCAATGGCAAGGCCGAAGATGCCACCAAAATAATTTCTGAATCACACGCCACTGTGAGTGCTGCAAAGATAAATTTATCAACAGGCACTTACCGGATCATTGGGCAGTGCTGGAAACACCAAATCCGACTTCGTAATGCCAACAGCTACGACAACATGATTGCAATGATGAGGAGTGGCAGGGATACCACTACGGTTCCCAGATTTTGTGGTTTGCTTTTGGGCCCGCATTTGAACTCATCACCGACCCAAATGAGCGTGACAGAAAACTGGCAAGACTTCCAGTGCTGGCACCTATTAGCGGCAGCGACGATGGCCCTAAGAAATGGGGAAAAAAAAATTCACAAACTGCTGCCCGCGTTGGAGCGCTGTCTGTTAGATTTGAGTGGTTTGATGAGTTCCGAGGCTTCAAGAAGGTCCCTGAATGCATTGGTGACATTGTGTTCAATGAAGGAGAGGACATAGCGACGAAAACTATGGACATGTGGGTTACAGGGACGGCATTCTTGATCAGCAGAGTTAGCTGTCGCATATTCAATGGCTACGAGGGGAAATTAAGATTCTGGCAGGCGGATATTTCAGTTGAGGCAATCATGACGACACTGGAGAACATTGTTGCCTGCATTCCAAGCGAAGGCTCTAGTTCGCGAAAATTCAGCCAGTAATGGAAGCACTCGGGCAAAAAAGGGTAAGCAGCAGTCCACCATCTCTGGAATGGACAGTGATAAGGACACATTTCAAGAAACGACCGCATTTATCCAGCGGCCTCTTACCTGTGACTCTTCTCAAGCTGTGGTACAATTCTCGCAAACTAGAGGACGCAATTTTGGTTGTGAAAGGGGCCATGCGCAAAAAAAGGGGTAATCGAAGGGGATGGTAGCAGCTACTTGACGCGGGTTGAGGAGTTCAAGAGAGTGCATGGTGACCAAATCCCGGCGTTCGAGCAAGAATTGAAAGATCTGAGACTGTTCAAGTCTCGAGTGCTTGAAGTTTTAGCTCAGTTCAGCGACGAGCAAGTCAAGAAATTTGATAAAAGCTGCATTCAACTGGTACTGGATATGATGCGGACTAAGAGAAACGGGAAATCGAAGAGCTGCATTATTGATGACACTTTTGCAGAAAAAAATTGTGCGTTCTCTTAATGCCACCAGTGTGGGGGCTTTGAAAGAGGTGCTGAAATTGATCTCAATTTCTCGTTGTACGGTGACAAGTCAAAAGGGTACGGTGCCTGATCCTATCAAGCTGCCAATTGCATCTATATGCCAGTACTGGGTGTATACGTGCGACGAGGAGGACAAAGAAATGGAGATATTAGGGCCCAACAAAAGAAAGGTCAACTACATTCGAAAGCGAGTTGGGCCTAATAAGGTATTGCGGGGACCTGAATTGAGTGACTGACTGAAGGGAAGCTGAGAAATCAGATATGCAATTTTCGAGAATGAGCTTAAATGCGGACAGTGGAACGGATGTGATTTGTATTGCTTCGAGTTACAATTTTTGGGGGTGAAGATACGTGACAGAGTTAGCAATTGGAGTCGAATTCGATAGTGAAAATCTCAGAATTGAATAGGCGCATAAACAGAGTTGATTCCAACAATTAAATCATTAGACAGGGGAGCTGGAAGAAGACTGAGCTGTTACTGGACCAAGTTTGAACGAAGTGCGGCACCTTAGACGAATAGTGCCACCTATTGCCGGCTCAATTAGAGCATTAGGCCGAACAAGAGTAGTCGCACTGGGGAACGACTGACAAATGAATAAAGAGAATAACGAGCCCACACACTGATTGATATATGGCGGCGTAACCGTAGCAGGTCTTGAGTGAAAGTCCTCGGTAATATTTGAATCGATAATGCCCCCTCACATGGGTTCGAACGGGGTCACGTGTCGGCAGTTGCGCAGTGAAATTCCAGCCCAACATGATTTGACGCGCATTCCATCTCCTCTTCAGCAGCGAAATGTCAGGTGCGGTCAAATCGGACCCCGGAAACGCGGGCAGTAATGGCAATTCGGATTACGGAAGTACCCCTCAACTGTCAGAACCACAGCCTCAAGTCACAGAGTCGGAGACTCCACGAACCGCTGCCGCTACGGCGTCGCCCGCACCTACACCCACAGCTACTGCGATCAGCTCTACAGGCACTGCCCCTAGAACGGCAGCAGAGCCTGCACCAGCTCCGGCTCCTGGGGCTGCTGGTGCTGTATTAACCGAGGATCCAGTTGCTGGAGCTCCTACAAGACAATGGCTGAACTCTGAAATCACCCCCGTACTCCTAGAAGGAATGAGAAAGATTGCGCTGGAGAAGCCTGAAAACCCGCTTCGAGTGTTGGGACAATACCTCATTGACCAGTCCTCTAAACCTACAGAATGATATTTACATAGCGAGAAGGAGATCAGGGTGGGTGTTACACGCGCCCAATGCCAAACACGCATCCGCTTAGTTCGCGGTGGTGGCTGCTAGAACCGCTCCTTGGATGGATATGTCCCGGAGTCTTTCTGTGCTCCTTGAATCGCTCGAACTCCCCAGTCTCCCAGGGCTCCTGCCAACGACACTCGCCAGCCTCGGAACAAGGTGTCAATGCCATATTTGCCCAGAAGCACATCCCACACGGTGGAAATTGTCGATTCGTATGGGAATGGCACTACAATAAGCTGGGAGGGGTCCAAATTGAGCGCGGCGACCTGGGCGCGCCTCAGAATTGTCTCCAGAGGTAGCTTAACTGTAAGCTCAAATACCGTAGATGCCAGAGACAGTAGCGAATAAAGTGAAGGCGAGCTGTAGGAGTCAATTCGCAGCCGAGTGTAAATGTAGTAGGGGGTTCCTTTGGAGATGATGGCCGGGATGCCTGAGTAGAAGGCAGTGGGAACCAGTACTGAGAATGGACTTGAGTACCGCTTTTGGGTCACCAGAAGCGACCGAATTGACCGGGGCCCGCTGTCGATAGTCGTGACTGCCAACCGCGTCCTCAGTACGTCAAGTGGCGACAGAACCAAGGCGGCGCCTACAGTTGCGCACACTGCGACGGTGAGGGAGGTGCCTGGGGACGGCGACCCCAGGACTGCTACGAAATGGGGGTCAGGAATACGGGCAATTGACGACAGAAATCCTGACAGCCATGCCTCAATTGTCGATTGAGACGCCTCGAGGATGAAGGAGGTATTTAGTGCCCGCCACAGGCCCCTGAACCCGTCCTTTTCATTAAGCGACGTGATGACGTCAATAAAATGAGTAGAGATTATGCGAAGCAAGTGGTCAGAGCCACCTTTAGACCCGCTTTTTCGGGGCCCACTTTTGTTAGTTGATGATTTCTTGGCCAGGGCTTTGGCTTTTGCCTTTTCGGTTGCCTTTTCCTTTTTGGCCCGATTCTTGGCTTCAGTTCGCCATGCTTTGCCGTCTTCAGCTTCTTCCGACACAAAGTAGTCCACCTCTTCGTCGCTCTCAGAATCTGAGGCATCACCAGCGTTGGAATCACGCACCGCAGTCGTATCTGATTGGCCCTCTTGACGTCCAGCTCCAGTGCCAGCCCTAGTCACGGTTCCTGGCTCGTTCACGTCCCACTGCCCTACTTGAAGCAGTAATCGGCTCACTTCTGAAGGCTGAGAGATGAAGACTCGTCCGTATAACCGCAACAACCCCGCCGCCGCTCCAGAAATGCTGTCGCCCAGTTCACCGTCGATATAGTCAAAGCCCGAATGCTTTTGGGCAGAAATCAGCGGGGAGCTGGAGTTCAAGGGTGAGCTCGGATCTGGTCCGTCGTCATTTTTGGGGCCATATTTGATATGGCGAGGAGGCCCGGAAGGCGACCGGAAGCTGTTTGGGTCGTAATAAGGTCTCAGCTCCATATCGCTCAGACACGAGTGTACCAAAGATCGATAAGTCCAGGGGCTTCAGGCAGATCAGACGCTAAAGATCAGATAGACAATTAGGACCTGGATCAGGGATCAGGAGGAGTCCCAGACGAGTTGTCCCAGACGAGTTATGGCGATTCGATACGGCTCGGAAGGCGAAATGGCTGTAGGGTAAAGGGGATCGACCTGGCAGCTTGCAGGCGGTGTTAAGGCAGGATATACCGACCAGGCTAGAAATTGAGGCCGCAACGCGTATAGAAGCAGGTCAGCCAACCGGCGTGATTGAGCAGCAGAAGCTAAGCACTGGTTTGGCAGTGTTTAATCGATAAAATGGCGAGCAAATGAGTACGAGCATTGTGGGTTAGGGTCTGATCGATACCAGTGCCTCCCGCCAGATGTAGCTCAGAGGTAGTTTCTCTGCGGCCAATTGCGCCAGAGCAGCCTGAACAAAGCCTACTAATACTATCCAAAGCACATGAAAAACTGATCTGGCCATTTTGCCGCCGATTTGCTCTCTATTGCCTAGTCGAATTTGAGCCGACTCGAGACCCTGATTTTCATGGGTTAGGGCTCCTCCAGACTACCTGCACATCGCTTAGATCCCAAGCGACCTGCCGGGGCCGACAGAGAGCGCCAATCGTACCCAATTGCTGGTGCTATCAATTCCAGTTTTACTGCCCATCAGTGTGATTTCGCCGCCCTGTCCTGCCTTGCTGCCACTGACCCACACACTCCTCTATTTCACCGTGTCTCTGTTACATTCTCTATCTCGACCTCTGCCTCTCTGCCTCCCTCTGCTCACAGTCCTCCCGCCGTTATCTCCCGATACGGGACCCCCCGGCTAGCAACGGCTAGCAACCCACTACCAGATCCGATCCGATCCTCAGGGTCTGAAGAGCATCATCATCTACCCCGATTGGCTTGTGTACGGACCGTCTTTACCCGCTGGAATCAGTGAAATTTCACCCAATAGGCGACTACTTAAAAAGCGATTGATACTGCTGGACACTTCTCGGCGCTACTCAATACTGACCCTGCTTTTTCTCACTACCTGATATCCCCCGGCACTACCTGGACCGACTGATATCAGCTGTGATACTGTTGTTACTGTACTTCTCTTTGGATACAGCGTACCTCTTTGTGCTGATGCTATGTCAGACGTCAAGCAGATCCCGGTGCCCCAGCCGGCAAACAAGATAAAAGGAACTAGTCACCTGTCGGCAGGTTTCGTTAGTGGCTTGTCGTCGTCAATACTGTTGCAACCGCTAGACTTGCTCAAGACCCGAGTCCAGCAGGAGAAAATGTCACTGCGGTCGGCAATCACCCAGATCAACTCGGTCAAGGATCTATGGAGAGGCACAATTCCTTCGGCCGTCCGCACGTCGGTAGGGTCTGCCTTGTATTTCACCACTTTGAACGCTACCCGAACATATTTTGCGAGCAACACCGCCCGGGCCCCCAACGACGGCAGACCGTCGTCTTCGTTACCGCGGTTATCAATGTCTCTGAATCTGCTGTCTGGCGCCGCGGTCAGAGGATTTGTAGGGTTCCTCACAATGCCCGTCACGGTGGTCAAAGTGCGCTACGAGTCCAGTGTACACAACTACACCTCGATTGGCAACGCAATTGGAGATATATATCGCCGTCACGGGGTGCCCGGGTTCTTTTCGGGGTACATTGTCACTTTTTTTCGAGATGCCCCCTATGCCGGGCTCTACGTGTTATTTTATGAGAAGTCTAAAGACATTTTGAATATTGTCGCGCGGGCCAAACACGCCCGGAACAGTGGTGGACGGGAGTCCATGGATACCACTTCTTCAATGGCAGTCAATTCGGCATCTGCAGTTGTTTCGGCCACTTTGGCGACCGCGCTCACCGGGCCGTTTGATACTATCAAGACTCGAGTCCAAATTGATCCTGAAAAGTACCCAAACATGGTCCAATCCGCGCGCTTGATTGTCCAGGAAGGTGGGTTCAGGGCGCTGTTCCATGGGCTGTCGTTACGATTATCGCGTAAGGCAATGAGTGCGGGAATCGCATGGTGCGTCTATGAGGAATTGATCAAGAAGCTTTAAACAGCAATGACTGCGGTATACTGTGTGCACAGCAGTTGCGCAGTGTGTGACCCAGCTTCCGAGTTCATGACGAACGCGCCCAAATTCAGGCTAGCGCTGGCCCAGATTCTTACACCGCGCAAGGGCTGGGAAATTGACTACCATCGAATCGATCGCAAGTACTCCACGCACTCCTGCGACACTGTTAACTCGATATTGATCGCTTTCAACTGTCCTCTCCCCGTCAACGCCTGGGCAGCTAACCCCAGATACGCATGCAATGGATCCGGATATAATCCCGGAGCCCTACTGTATCCTTTAAGCACCGGGTGCCTTGTTGTTTCTAAATAGGCCCCGACTCGGTCCCAATCAAAGAAATCTACGTGGCCCAACAGCGCCAACGATGCTCCACTCCACCATGCATAACAAGTGTCCTCTGGTTTGTTTGTGCGACCGCTGACACCATCCCCGGCCAATTGCCGCTTTGACAGAAATGTAATTGTAGGTTGCCATATCCCAGTAATGCCGTTAATGTCATTGGCTTCTAACCGCCCCAGCAGTTTAAGCATCGATAGTCCGCAAAAGGTGAGCCCTGAATGGGCCTCTGACCCCGGCCGGTCTCCAATTCCACCAATTGGGTTTATGTTCTTCTGCACATGGCCTACTGCCAAGTCAACGTCAATGTCAGTGGGCATTTTGTTGTCCCATTGAACCATTTTCCGGATTCCTGCTGCCATGTAAGCGTAACGCGGGTCAGAATCGCCAATTGGGCCCGAAGATGGATCATATAGGCCGGCAAACGAGCCGTCGGGGCGCTGGCATGCAATGACGTATTTCATGATTTTGGAGCGGTCAATTTTGGACGAAATTTTGGGATCCTTCAGAATTCCCAGAATTGACAAGCAGAAGAACGTTGACGAGATACTAGGAGGGTCATATGCACCACAGGCGGCACTGTCATGGCCGCCAATAGCTTTTGAGACCACGGATCGCCCTTGCTGCTCGTGCCTGTACAAATCATGAGTTGGAGACCCTCGAAATCCTTCGCCTGACGGCACTTGTAGACTGTAAACCCAATCAATAAGCAGTGAAGTGGTGTGGTCGTCTAGAGGCTTCTCCATCAGATCCAGCGCCGCCACGCACAGGAACACTAGTGATGACAGGCTTGAGTCATAATCCGTAAACGCAGACGGGAAAGCGTCTAAATTGCGCTTAAAGTATTGATCCATCTACAAAGCCAGCGGTAAAGGTGAAGAATCGAAACCGCGACTGTCTGAGATCAAGGGGTGTAACCCTAACCCGTGTGAGGCAGAGACAGAGACCGGACGGCATCAAACTTATCCTATGAACTCGGTGAATTGATCGGTTAGGGAGCTGAGATAGCATTCTAAATGTTACTGCATTAGTACGTTACTGCTACCTACTATCACCGCATTACTGCGAATTTTTTCTCACTTGAGCCATTCCAAGACCCATTAATCACGTTCAACCGTATTGTATTGCCGCTGACAATAAGCCCGCTTATCACACAGATCGGCATAGCTTATTGCTATATCGCCGTAGATTACAGAGATCGCAAGTGGCTTGGCGTCTCAGTTACCCCGCAGCCGATACCTGAACTACCCGTCAACTTTCGAAAGTATCCCGCTACTCAGGTCCTCTCCACACGCACCCCACAGTATAGATTTCGTCTCAGCTCACCCATTATGCGGCATCTCATTATAGATAGGTGGGCACTCAGGTACATGTGCACATAATGAACGTTAATTCAATGTTCAGCTATAGCTTATTCCTCGACTGCAGCTGCAGTCGAAAATAGAAAGTGGGCCTCGGAATCAGGCAAGTGGTCCAGTGATCGTTGCCAATCGCCAATCGCCAATCAGCCCATTTGAACTGGCGATCGGTCTAAATACCCTTCATACGTCACCCGTATTTGTGGTCTGGTCTAGACTGGTGGAGAGTTAGGGCTATAACAAGTATTGCCTGTACAAACTAGGCAATTGCTTGGATCGCAATGGTGCCCAATTGAACATATTCCTCCGCAATACCGCTTCTCTAGCTCTTCACCAGTATCAGAATTTAGGGCAAGCTTCCCTGCGGCCCGCTGCGCTTGAACGGCCGCGAACTCCTCATCGGTGTACCCTTTGAGCCAGTCTAATTCCACCTCGACAAACGCTGGTGACAACCAATTGACAATGTTTCCAGACAAGTCAAACTGCCCGGCTATTCCGTTTGGAAACTTTACAATTGCAGCCTCTTTCAACCAGCTCCAGCACCTCCGAAGGCCAGTTCGGGGTAGCAACTGCAATTCCTGCAATTCCTGACAGTAATAGTAGACCAAGTTTCATAGTCAAGTATCTGATAACCAGCTTGTTGCTAGCACGAATTGGCCATATTTATAGTCGTAGAGCTCCAAGCATTGCCGGCTACCTTTTTTTATCCTTCTCATCCGTTTCTAGATTGCATGCTGAGGCGCTATAGCCGATGGTTGATGGCGGGGCCTAAGCGATAACGGGAGTATCGGCAGCGCAACCCTGTGCCTGACAGACATGTAGCAAAGCAAGGCAGAAGCTAGCAGAGGGCCTGCAAAACCGTTCTCCGCAATGGCAATCTTGGCAATCTACGCAAGATGGTCACACGAAATGGAACTGTCGGGTCGCCAGCTATGCGCGCCTAACTAAACTTCCATCGGTTCCCGCAATTCTCGCAAGTACAGAACGTGGTAAGCGGCTCATCCGCAGACCGGGTCTGCATCTGGTAATACGAGACCTTCTTTTGCTTGCACTTTCCACAGGTAAATCGATCTGTAGTCGCTCGGACTTCAGTAGCTCCGCGGGCATTGAAGAGGTTCTGTTCAGACATCTTCTTCATCTCCTGCTTCAACTCCTCCGACGCCATCTCCTGAGGACTCATCTTGCACAGGCGGTCAGGCGAAATCTCGCCTCCAACGACCCGTGCGCGTAATTGCGGGTTACTCTTATCCTTGAGGTTAGTATACAGCGATCTTAGCTTGGTTCGGTACTGCGGGGTAGTTCCCCTTTCGAGCTCAAACACGGTCTTTTCAACTGCCTTGGCTACGGTGAGAATCTCGCTGGGTGACGCATCGGAGTCAGTCGCTAGTGCAGTATACACGACGCCTACCGTCGAATTTCTCGTCTTGTCGTCATAAATATCCGTCTTAACCCCGTCATTTTGAGGGTTGCGGGGCTTTCCACTCGCAAACTTGCCGTCACCTACAGCTCCACCAGTAGCTCCACTAGCAGAGACACTTGGTGATCGCTTATCAGGACTGCTGCCGTTAGCGGCTCCGTTCGTGGCTCCATTGGTGGCCTTTTTGTTAGCGGCTGATTTCTGGGCTGAAACCACTTCCTTCCATTTCTTGATAATTCGCTTGACCGCGTCAGCAATTTCGCGATCGCTATGAGATCGTAGCTTGTTAACTGCAATTCCAAGCTTTGTCTCTCTAAGCAGCTTCTCAGTAGGCTCAACCTTCGTTTCCAAGGCTTTGAGGATACTTAGTGTCTTGTCTGTGCTCTTAGACTTGTCCAAATCGGACATGAGAGTCTTGATTTCCGCCACGTTCATTATTATTAAGGTAAGGAGATGAAAGACGAGGCAATAAAGCGAGAGAGTGTACTGTCGGGAGAGTTATATGTCGTGTCGTGTAAGTTGGGACTGGACTCGAACGGCCTAGAACTTGGGTAGGTTTCTAGAAGCTTCTATGGGATATCCAAGAGGAGGTGCAACAGAGGGACTCGGAGTGACCGGCAGTGCCAAACAGGAGATCAGCTAGACCTTGCTGGTAGATTTTCTGGCGATCCAGACGAGGACGTTTGCAAAGTTGAGAGATTTGTAATTTTTTTGGGGTTCATATTGGGCATTCAAATTTCAAGTTTTCGCACGGCTACGTGGTCACGTGAGTGAAATTTCGCCCAAATTCACAACCCCAAAATGGGACGCAGTCCAAATCCTCTGTTCTCGCAGACGGGCTCTACGTTCTAGACCCCAATCGCCAGTACTCGCTGGCTCCAGCTCTTAATACGACACAACTGAGAAGCTAGTGCGCTCTGCTGTACCCTAGTATGACGTCAAGAATCGTCTACGTGGGCTCAATTCCGTACGATCAGACCGAAGAACAAATCCTAGACATCTTCAAATCAGTGGGCCCAGTCGCGAATTTCAGACTGGTGTTTGACAAAGACACGGGGCGACCAAAAGGATTTGGATTTGTAGAGTATCATGACGAAGAGACTGCTGCCAGTGCAGTGCGAAACCTTAATAATTATGAAATTGGTTCCAGGAAGTTACGTGTAGACTTTTCGCACGAGTCGACGACGTTCATTCCTGGTCCTGGGGGAGGTAGAGGAGATTCAGTCCCGCCCGACAGTGGGTTTGGGCAATCTGGGCCTGTCTTGCCCACGGGACCTGCCAATCTTGGAACAGCTCGCGGCGTTTCAGGAGGGTCAGTCCCAAGCTCGCCTGGGCGTAATCTCGTTTCACTACCCCAGGGCACTCCTCTGGCGCCTGGCGCATCTTCTTCCGAGACAATTACTAAGGTTTTGGCAGAATTTTCAGATGACAAGCGCAAAGGTTTGGGAGACGATTTCAAGCAATTTGTCTCCAAAAATCCGCTATTGGCTGAGCAATTGTTTCGTGACTGCCCTCAATTATCATATGCTGCAGTTCAGACATTCCTAGCATTAGGCGAACTCGACTCTCAGACTGTCGCGCAGCTAGTTGAAGGGGACTCTCAGACTGAAGGTGAACCGCCACAGTCAGGGGCCCAACCACAAACACAGTCAGACTCGATTGCCCCAGAACAGGCAGCGCTTATTCAGCAAGTAATGCAGCTTTCAGATGACCAAATCGAGGCGCTTCCAGATGACCAGAGAGACGCCATTCGAATTTTAAAGCAACGAGTAGCTTCTGGCGAGATACAAGTTTAGACTAATGAGATTACGAGACGTTCAAATGCACATTCAATGCACGGTTATAGATATTCCGTTGATAAATAGCTCTACTGCCTGGCCCCCAAAATTACCGGCTTAGGTCAGAGAAGACTCGCCCCTACCATATCCTGCCATATCCCTACCTATAATGAATCACTTCCATGTTCGCATCCTCTTCCTCCAGTTGAAGCTCCTCCGGAACCATCGTGACATACTTTGACCGCTTCAAGACTTCACTGAACCTTTCCACTAGATCCTGGGGCCGACTCAGCAGATCCCGCACCTCCTTGTGGTCGGTGAACACCCGAAACTCTTCTTAGCCTCAGCAATTGAATAAGGGCTCTCCACGTCTGCTGACATGACAAACTGTGTCGTGAGCCGGACCTTGTCGGACAGGAATGCCAGCAGCCATTGAGCTTGGACCACTGTGGGCACTACCAAGCCCTGCCTGCCAAACCCTCGGGCCCATTCGAGCAAGAACTGAATGATATCGCGCGAGTGCATTTCACCTCATCAAAAGGACGACACAATTGACGAGTTCCCCCCGGCAGGACCTCGTCTGTGACTTCTAGGAGGCGTGACCTGGAGCCTGTGCTATTGACGGTCCATCCAGCCTCCCCCAGATTCGGCAACACTGAGCCAGCGTGGCCGCCACCAGAAGTGGCACCGTGGCGGGAACGAGTTCTACCGACGCTGGCATATGCTGCTAACTTTGGGTACTCCTTCAATTGTCGTTTCGTTTCCGCTTCTCGTTGTGTCCTTCGGAAGTCCGTCTAGCTCAGAGAGTAGAGGTCTTCGTCTTGCTCGGCAGTTCGACGGATCATTCGGTCAGCAAAATTGATCACAGTTTGGGTCTCAAACGATAGATCCAGTAGCGGCACATCTCCAGGCTGGAAGTAGGGTTCCGGCATTGAAATTCAGGTCGAGCAGGATCTGGAACTGGAACTGGCAAAGTAGAAAGCTGGAGCCTACAGGTGATCTGGAGGGTGAATATTCACGTGACCGAGGCGGGCGAGAATGAGGTTGAGCAGGCAGTGTGACTCGTTGTGGAGTGTATCCGGCAAGAAAGAGGTTTAGCATGTCAAAGATAGTGTAAGGTACCATTTTGGCCTTTTTCAGGGAACTCTCACTGCCAATTGTACCCAGATTAGACGTCTACCATAAGACTACAGCCGTAAATATCGGTTAGGGTTTATTGTAGACCAGCTGCGCAGGTAGAGCCTGAGAGGTCAATTGGGGATGAAATTTCGAGGGAAAAGCGAAAATGTGTTAAGACTATTGGTCATAATAAAACTAGTACTATTAGTCACCCATTCCTCAATAGTCAAGACTTTCTCAGAGAGGGCAGCCTAGTCTCCTACCCTTTTCACCCCACAGTACGAGCACGGCGCCCCCACTGAAATTTCACCCATCAGATCAGAAAACCCAAACTCCACTACTTGAAGGCAGCGTCTGGATAACAGAATAGTATCGAGTGCACGATTATACTAACCAGAGCAGTGTACCACAAGGCAGAACTGCGAGATAACTGGCACTTGTATGCGGCCAACGTTTTGACGCTTCTCACTGTGGCTGTGACTTGACTCTAGGCTTTAACTGTTGTGCACCATGTCCAGACCGCCTACTCGTACTGTCTTTCTAGGTGACATTCCCTATGAATACGATGAGTCCCAAGTGACTGAACTGGCGAGGTCAATCGGGCCTGTCAATCAAGTGCACCTGGTGTACGATCGAGAACGACAGCGGTCAAAAGGATTCGCGTTTGTGGAGTATTTCAGTGTAGACGATGCGCGACGAGCCATTCAGGCATTTCACAAGACACCCTTAAACGGGCGAGTTCTGAGAGCCGATTTTGCTAACGACGAGACCGCCGGAAAGGTCAGGAATGGCAGACGAGGACAGGATAGTCCGCAACCGGACTTTGGACAGCCCCAGCAGCCACCGCAGCCTCAACAAGGAAGACAATTCCACCAAAATAGTCAATACGGCCAATACGGGCAGACGAGCCGGGGCAACACTTATCAAAGCCAGTCCGGCGCTGCTCTGCCTCCCTCTGGTCAACCCGGCACTGCTGGTGGCTCCGGTGGGTCTGCTGGTACAGGTGCTGCGAATTTGGTGGCTGACGATAACATTTCTAGAACCCTTTCTCAAATTCCCCCTCCGCAACTGCTTCAAATCATGACTTCAATGCGCACCCTGATTACTCAGGACCCGTTAAAGGCGTCCGAATTACTCCATTCTAACTTGCACATGACTTACGCGTTGGTCCAGTCGCTCTTATTAATGGGCCTCGTGGACAGATCTGTCGTTACTCAGGCGGTTCAAGCTCAAATCCAGAACGGAGACGACACTCCTGGCCAATTCCAGCCTGTGACTGAAGCTCGAGCTAATCTAGAGATGCAGCAGAGCCACGGGGATCCTAGAAATGATCCCAGGAATGACCCAAGAGACCCTAGAAATGATCCTAGAAATGACCCCCGAAACGACCCACGAGACCCGAGATCTCAGTACTATGAGCAGCCCGCAGCTCCAACTCCAGCTCCAGCTCCGGCAGTGCCACAAATGCCGCCAGGAATGGACCCGAATCAATGGGCAATGATCCAACAGGTGCTAGTTCTATCCGACGACCAAATCAATTCGCTAGCTCCGAACGAGCGACAGGCATTACTGGCAATCAAGGCTCAATACGGACAATAGAAATCGAGATGCGTGATAAAGTTTTACGTCTACATCAATAGCTGCTTTGCATGCTGCTCCACCGATGACTGACATTCTATTTACCCGTAGCTCTTTCAGCGAGGAGTCTCATGCAAAGTCTCGAGTCGGATCTCACTAATTGGCAGCAAATAGTCAGTCAAAGCTTCTCGGTCTCCTCGCTGCTCCTTTGTGGTCCACCCACTGCCGAAGTACCAGAACCGATTCGTCTGTTTCGCGTCCTTGGACACTGTGTACTCAAAATCTTCCCATCGGGGGTCCGCCAGCATGGAATTGCGATGATGAGCGGATCCGGGCCACGCGAATAGCACCCGGTTGGTGTCACCGAGTTTTGTTTTGAAAGTGGAGGTGCAATTGTCTGCAAACACTTTGTCGCTGAAATAGCGCTCGACCATATAGTTAAATTCAATCGCAGCGTCCTGCTTCGGGTGTAGCGATGTGTACCCCTGTTGCTGGATTTTGCGTATGACCTTGGCAGCATATACTGCCGAGATTTCTGCATGTAGGGGCACGGTGCCGCCCATTGCGCTGCCCTGGGCCTGTAATAGGAAGAAGTAGTTTGGAAAAGACGGTGCCATGATGCCGAAGTACGACTGGGGATACCCGGCACCGGTCCCGTGAGGGGCTGCGGCCCATTCCCTGGCTAAATCTTTGCCTTGCAGGCCAATTGTCGGAAACCGAGGCAAGAACCCTTGCACATGCCCAGTCGCTGCAATGATGACGTCCACTGGCCGCTTTTTCCCGTCTTTAGTAACTAATTCTCGGTCAGTAGCACTCACAATTGACTCGGTAATATACTCCACTTTTGGGTCAAGTAGTGCCTCAATGTACCCTGGGGCAGCAGTCATGCGCCGACACCCTGGGGCATATGGAGGGATGATTTTTTGTAGAATCTCCTCGTTGTCACCAATGCGTCTTTTCAATGTCTGAATACACCGCAGTCTCAGAGCGTCATTTTGCTTGGAATTGAGCACCGTCGAATGAGGAGGTTTATGGAAGTCGAGTTCGAGAGCCCTTCGATGCTCAAGATATGCTTTTTCATCTGTTTCCCACTTGTGCCATTGCTCAGGGCCATACTTGACTCCACCTGGATGACATGTGCTAGCACAGTTGTCGTCGGTAGCGTCAGATGGAAGCACCCAGGTGTTTGATCGCACATAATGGTCAATCGACGCAGATTTGCCCAGAAGGTTTGGCAAAATTTGCTGCCCGGACGCACCATTACCTATTACCGCTATTCTTTTACCCTGCAATCCAGTGCCAGTGCTTTCCAAACTATGATCCCAGTTGGATGTGTGTACAACTTTACCAGCGTAGTGTTCTTTGAGGCCAGGGATATCCGGGATGCTCCATTGGTTGACTCGACCAGGCGCCCCCAGTAAGAACTCTGCTGAGTCCTCGAATTGGTCTCCAGTGGTCAAATTTCGAATGGTGACGTGCCATTTGGTGTCTTGTGGGTCCCATTGCGCCCTTACAACTTCATGTTCAAGTCGAATATGATCTCTCAGCCCATAATCTTCGACCACCTTTTCATAGTAGCTCTGAATCTCTGGTCCTGCGGGAAAATGCTCTGACCACCGAGTATTAGGGGCGAATGTTAATTGGTAGCTGTGAGCAGGAGTATCGCATCTAACACCCATGTACGTGTTTTCATACCACGTTCCGCCTACTGCGGGATTCTTCTCGTAAACTACCAGGCTTAGGTTCTTGACTTTTTTTGGAATGATGATACCAGCAGCGATACCGGCCAACCCAGCGCCCACGATTATGAGCTAGTTAATACACAGAAAGAGCATCCTTGGTTCACATATTCTTACCTTTAATGGGCGGTGAGGTTCATAAGCTGTGTCGTCAATTGATGCAGTGGGATCCTCGTAGTCCTTAATATCATTCGGCGCAATTGAAGGAGTCATTTGCTTTCCAATCGTCCTTGACCTCGATATTTCGATTTATTCCTGATTCTGTAAGTGCACGCTTATCGTCTGTCTTTTGATTAGTCTTTGTATTGTGGTATTGATCGTAGCTTCGTGTCGGAGAAGATTTCTTAAAACGGAAATGCTTGCGCCCGCGTGGGGTAGTGTTTCAGACCGTTTTAAGTGTCTAAGACATGCATGCGCTCAGTCTCAGACTCCGATTCGTGATTAGTCCGAGGAGGAGAACACCCATTGGTGGAGCACTAGATAAGAGCGAGCTTCAACACTCGAGGCACTAAACTAAATCCTTATAATACTTCATGGCTATCAAGCTGGTGATAGATTGCGACCCTGGGGTAGACGATGTACTGGCTATATTGCTAGCGATCAATCAACCAGATGTCTCTCTCAAACTCATCTCTCTGACTTTCGGTAACGTACCGTTACAACAAGTAAAGAAGAATGCGCTGTCACTTTTCAAGGTATTAAATCTCGAGAAGGCTCACCGAGAAGCTTCTGAACAGAAACCCAAGCGCTATCTCGACCAGCGGCCAGTGATCGCATTAGGAGCGGACCAGCCCGTAGAAGGAGAAGTAGCTACTGCTGCTCACCTGTTTGCATCTGATGGACTGGGAAATGTCCATCAAACGAATCCCGAATTCAGCGTTGCCACCGAGGAGCCCGAGGGTTCCTCTGCTGGGGCAGTTGGTTATAAGCTGTCTCCTTCGCCAGCACATCGAGAATTGCTCGACCTGTTGAAGAATGAAGCCACTGGTACAGTCACGATTGCAGCTATTGGTCCTCTTACAAACATTATCAAAGCGGCCGAAGAAGACCCCGAAACATTTTCGCGAGTAAAGCAAGTGGTCTCAATGGGTGGTGCCCTTAATGTCAATGGAAACATTACCCCGGTATCAGAGTTCAACCTCTACTCTGATGCAGTGTCTGCGGCTAGAGTGTACTCGCTCACGTCTATCGACCCCTCGAAGACTGTCCCTCCTGGGAGTCCTGTAGTCAGACTCCCCCAGCCATTGAATTTGTCCATCGTGCCCTTAGACGTTACTACGATCCATCTGCTTGCGAAGAGGAAGTTTGATGAGGCGTACCAAGTCGCTGCGGATAATGGGAGTCCACTGGCCAAGTGGTTAGCGGCGATTCTTAAGACCACATTTGAGAATATGGCTAGAATATACCCCGCAGGTGACGGTCATCTCCATATGCACGATCCGCTGGCGGTCTGGTATGCGATTACCAGTGATGACGAGTCTCAGTGGGTTGTCCAGAATGGAGTCGATGTTCGAGTCGAGACTACGGGGCAATGGACTCGGGGGCAGACGGTAGTAGACAACAGAGGCCGGGCAAAGTATGGAGAAGAGGACATTAAAGCCGGGGCACGAGATTACGGACTATGGCTTCATCGCGACCTTGGCAATCGAATTCGAGTAGTCAAGGACAGTAAGGATCGAGAGAATATTGTTGACGCTATTCTAGAGGCATTGTTTTAGGGCAGCGAAGCAGCAGATCTGACCAATTGTTGGTCCAGTACGACTTTACGGGCCATGATTCTGCTCATGTCTGCTAATAGGCTACAACTATTATCTATAATGACTTTATACTAGTACTACTCATGAAATGTACTCAGTGGAAGGTATGCTATCAACCTAAAAATATTCCAGCAAGCCATAGTATTAAAAAACTCACCGATTGGAAAAACTCAGGTGCGAATTCCTGGCCCTTGTGCCCTGTTTCCAGCTCGGACGACTCTAGATTCAATGTCTCATACCATTTCTTTTCCCTGCATTATCCCGCACGACCCCGCTTTTTAAATGCGCAAATATGCATGTAATATGCAATCAGGCAATGGCGTCAGACTCCGACCCAAAATCGTGCTCCGACAGACTCCAAATGCTCCCACGCACCTCCGATACGGTTACCCATAGTTTCCGACGCGAGCGATAATAGTACTTCAGTACCATGCCGGCTTGAGAGAATGCTGTCGGGACATGCCGAAATCACATCCCCGCCCTTCCAGCTCCTCGGGGGCTGGGAATCGGTTCGTAGTATATACCTTGCCAGATGGCAAAACCACCAAGGACTTTGACCATCGACGCCCCCGAGTTGCGTGCTTGATGTGTCGTAAATTCAAGAAACGGGTAAGTGTTGAGTTAACGAGCCTGTCAACGTTTGGCAACATTACACATACAGCCAATTGCTGCCTGCTCGATGCTATTGCTGTAACCAATTGCACTTATTGTGATGTATTCGATTGAAACCATGCTGACTAGTGTGATTGCTCTCTTCCATGCAGCCTATGCGTAGAAAGAGGCCGGAGCCATCTTTGCAAATACGACAACCAAATTGACACCCAAGGTGCACAAATCGACAAGATTGACCGACGACACGAAGGCGGTCGGAAATCATTCGGTGGTGGCAATGTGCCATACTTCGAAGATGGCCTGAAATGGGGTTCCTCAAATTTGGCAGGCCCATTGTCATGGCACGTTGACGCTACAAGGGAGTTCGGGGTCAAGAAGCTGTTAGACGACTTCAATAATATGCGACATCGGCAGGCGTTAGACTGCGTGAGACCCTGGCAGGACCATGAGGTTGCACAGAGAGAGTCGAGAAGGCAGATAGAGCAGCAGGACTACCGGAATCCATCCAATTTTGGCAGCCGGCCTCAGATATCTACAGGCTTTGGTGATATTGGCCGCGATTTTGGTACCCATTTGAATCCCTATTTAAGCGGACTAGATCATTCAATTCTGGTCACCTTGACATCTATCTACTGGAAAAGCATCCACACCATTGAACCCATCCTGGACGAGCCCGAATTCTGGGACTCCTCTAATCGAGCTCTGACGAAGCTGCAGACGACTGCATCCGGAGGATACCCAGGTAGAGCCGATAAGAACGATATTGTGCACAGCTTCATTGTGTGGACAATACTGGCATATGCCAGTAGGTCGATAGCACGGGATGGGGCATTGTTTCAATCCTTACAGCAGAAGTTAAACGACGGAGATCTGATATCTACCGTGCACCCCCAAATTCAATGCCAGAACAGATTCGTATCGGATCCCTGTGAATTCTTTCTTCACTGTGCTGACATGTGTGCGGGGTCAATTCAATTGTTCCAAAAGGTAGAGACAACAGAGACTCTCAGAGCAATTGTTCTCTATATTAGCTATATCCGGGACGGCTCTGAACGTAACTGGACAGCATGGACTCTACTGGGAATGGCATCGAACGCAGCGAAACGATTGGGGATTCATAGGGAACACACATCGAACGCCTTAGAGGGTTCGAAACCGCGGCACAGCTCGGATACCCGCCCGCTTTTCTTAACCATTAAGACGATGGAAACGTTGTATGCTGTTGATCTTGGTCATATCCCACCTGCATATCCCCCTGCTTATTGCTATATCGAAACCGGGGGTCTTCAGTCTGGCACCGGCGTCACCACCACTAGCGTTGAGTTTACAATCGCAAAATTCCAAGTGTCGAAAGTGATTGACAAGACAATCAGTCTCAGTTTCCCATTCTATACTGGGATTAAAATATCCAGTGTACTTGAGGGTGATACTGTAGAGCAGTTTTGCTCTTTGGGCGAGGAAATCGAGTCTTTATGGCTTGCTCTAAGAAATTCCCTATTCCAACTTCGGGAATCGAATGCTGACTCGAAAGTTCGAGCCGACATCTCGCTTCGATTAGATAATTGCGAGCCGAAAGTACTCTTCCAGCGGTATATTCTTGACACAATGATGCACAAAGCGCGGTTTCTGTTTTATAAACCGTTTCTGAGCTGCGATTTAGGAGAGTTGAAGCAGCATTCGGCCACAGTGGAGCGCTTTCAACGTAAATGCATTGCTTCAGCAACCTGCTTGCTGGAAAATCAATTTGAGGTTGCCAACAGTGAAGTGATCAGCTCGAGCTTCCGCAAATTTAGGTGGACAAACATCTTTTCTCATGCATTCCAGGCCGCGGTGGTGTTGGCATTGAGGAAGGATTTCAAATCGGACAGTGGGCTGCGATATAAGCTGGTGACTTCATCACCAAAATTGTATAAGAGCCTTCAGGCCCATGCGGGATGTGCTTCGGCCAAGGCATATCTGGTAATTTCTCATTTGCTAGGGCATAAGACGTTGGCAATTGAGGCTCCAGCGACCGAGAGTGGCAGTCCAGAGGGACAGGGGGATACTGAGGCACCTGAAATGAGAGTCCCTCATAGTGGGAAGGATATCGAAGAACGAGTGGATGATTTGGTAGACATTTGCACTATGCCAATCGATTTTGAATCGATACCTCACGACATTGAATCACTCGATATGGACTTTTTTTCGTCAGTTTTAGGCGACATTAGGGAATAGAGACCCATTAGTGAGAGGTGCCGTAGATTTGGCAAACCATTGAAATAGCTTGATGTGCCATCTAATTGGCGCCGAATGCACTGTATAGGAGAGTCGAACAACTGACATTGGAGGGTCTATATTCTATAAAGATACAAGAAAATCTATATCTAGCACGTTTCCAGATGGGTCATATCAGACTCATTGGGCGCTGTAGGACTGCTTAACCGCAGGCCGCTCGAAAATTTTCGCCTGCCATTTGTCAATGTTTGGAAAAGACGACCAATTCTTCAATCCCAGAAATTCGGCCCTCACTTGCTCGAAAAATGGAATCCACGCGATGTCTCCAATCGAATACCCCCAATTGCTCACATACCCGCTCTTGGACTGTGCCAAATGCGCCTCTAAAGACTCAATAACATTCAGCACGTTCTTCCGTAGCGCTTCCTTTCGCTCTGGATCTTCTTCATCTCGGTACGCGGCGATTGCTGGCGTATGAGCGGTGGCCTGAATAGACATCCACGCTTGGGCATCGAGCTGGTCTTGAAGGTGAGGGGGGAAAATAAGGTTGGACTTGTCATAAGTCCTCGCCAGATGAAGGAGGATGACGATGGACTCGTACACCTTAGTTTGGCCGTCAATTAGGACTGGCACCCGGTTGTTTGGATGAACAGAAGAGTACGCCGGGGATCGTACAACCGCTCGCTCAACCAGCTTCTCGTCATACTCGAGGCCCAACTCATTCAAAGCGATTTGAACTTTTCTAGGGTTTCCACCCCATTGAGGCATTCGATAAAGGGTTAACGGCATTTCGACAGAGTAGCGGGGCCAGCTGAGTAGTAGAATCACTTCAAAACGAGGAAAGAGTGGTGGCGAAGGTAAATTTCGGGAAGGGCGACGCTCAGCGGCTCGGGTCGTTTCATTTTGTGATTGAGCGTGGGCTAGGGGAGAATGTCTTACCCATACGCATCTCTACGCACGTCTATGCACATACATGCAAAGAAATACTCTAGGAAATATTCCGACCGACCGTTGAAGCCCGTCCCTACAATCGAGCAACGGACCCTGGCGGAGTAAGGGCCAAGTTAGGAAGAATCCCGCCTGGGCCCCTCCGTAGGAACGGGATGGGATGTAACAGGGCCAGATGGGGGGAACATGGGATGAAAATTTAGCCCACAGCTGGCAGCGCAAACTGGATTCGATTGGCTGCAATTGGCAGACTAAGTACAGTTTGTAAGTGCTGACGACGTCAATGCTATGATCGGTTTTTGAAGCGAAATTGCGCAATATCAGAGGACTTGATCGCTACGATGGATATAAGAAGATCAGCCTACAGCTGGGCCAGAAGATAGCATTCGAGTGATCTCACTACTGAGTTGGTCTTAAGGAACTTTCAAGGCTCAATCGCTGCTCTGCAATCCTGTTGTGGCTGCAATTCCCCCTCGATGTCGGACAAACAAGATTTGTTTACTGCTGATGCGGAGGTCAGCTCGGCTAATGGAGGCTCGAACGTGTACGCTGGATCTGAAGTGCCGCTAGCCGTTGAGCCAAAGTACGAAATTTACAGCCACGAAAAGAAGCCCACAAAGTGGTACTCTTTCTTTGACGAAAACGAGTATCGAAACAGGCCGACCACTTCTGGTGGGAAGAAATGGTACCATTGGTTTCATGAGGATGACACCCGAGAAGAGAAGAAACTACTGGTCAAATTGGACTTGATCCTGGCGCTGTACAGCTTCCTGGTATACTGGGTCAAGTTCATGGACCAGGCCAATTTGAACAATGCATACGTCAGTGGTATGAAGAAGTCCCTAAACATGAAAGGCAATGACCTAGTCAACGTCCAGGTAATGTACACTATTGGAGACGCTGTGTTCCAAGTGCCATTCAGTTTCCTGTTCCCTCACGTTCGAATGGATATCTTAGTGCCGACTCTTGACATTGCATGGGGATTCTTCACGTTGGCCCAGTACAAGGCCCAGAATACTCATCAATTGATGGCATACCGGTTCTTGGTAGGTGCATCCGAAGCAGCGTTCTTTCCAGCGGTTTTGTATCTCTTTGGATGCTTTTACAAGAGCCACGAAATCAACCGGCGTCTGGGTATTTTTTACCTGGGCAACATGCTTGGGTCCTTGACGGTGGGTCTAATGCAGGCATCCATTTACAAGCACCTCAATGGTAGAGGTGGTTTGCAGGGATGGCAGTACATGTACATTATCAATGCTGCAATTACCATTCCAATTGGCCTGTTAGGGTATATTGTGTGGCCTGGGACCCCGGCCAAACTCCACTCGTGGTTTCTCACTGCTGAGGAGAAGGAATTGGTGAAGACTCGAGTGATTAAGAGCGGCATCGCAGGACCCAAGGGGTTCAACAAGCGCACACTCATCAAAGTGCTTTCGAATTGGCATTTTTATGCCATTGTGGCGTTAGCAATCTTCTTCCTCAACGCTCAGACAAATTCTACCGGGACTTTTGTACTCTGGCTAGACACTTTGGGGTACACCACTGAGCGGGTCAACAACCTTTCTGTGCTGACACCGGCGCTGGGGATGCTATATGTGATCTTAATCTGTGGGTTTGCCGATCAGTTTAGATGCAGGTGGGGGGCAATTGCCATTTCGCACCTACTCAATTTCATTGGGGTCGTCATCCTGTCAATCTGGAACGTCCCTAATAGTGCCAAATGGTTTGCGTACTGTCTCCAGTACTTCCAGACCGCAATGTCTAGTGTGCTGTATGGATGGGCTAATGACATCACACGATTCGACGACGAGTACCGATCGTTTATTGTGACTATGGCCAATTGCATTGGTCATTCCACTCTGTCTTGGACGCCATTGCTAGTGTGGCAGACTGTCGATGCACCACGGTTCCACAAGGGGTTTCCGTTTGCCGCTACTTGTTCGTTTATGGTTATTGTGGTGACTTTCATCACTTTGTATTTGTTTAAGCGAGATGAGCGCAAGAATTATGAGCATGTTCGGAAATCCGGATACCAACCGGACCTGGATAAAGACTAGTGAAATAGCGAAGGATGTACTAATAACTACAAGCGAACAGCAAGTAACAGGGACTGAATACATGGCATATCTCTTCGTTGGACCCTGATGGCCGTAAATTTCTGACTAGAGCACCACACCACCATTCCAGACAAATTCACTCCAATCTGTGAGCCTAGCTCTGCATACCTTAATCCAGACCGCTTTTGCACATCGCTTAATAATACCGAAGGACGCTCGACCTTCTAACTTCCAGCTTCTTATACCTTTATAATTTCACAATTTACTTTAACTTTACCCAGTTGTGTAATTGATATGCACGGTTAACCTCCAAACACCAGCGCTCGAATCTCAATGCTCTCTCGGAACCTAGCATCCTTTGGAGTATGAGGATTGATAAACGCGGAGTGAGGAGTATAAATAGCCTTGTTAGGAGCCGAGTCGAAGCACTTGATGAAGAATGTTTCGTCAGCATTCTGATTCGACAAAAAGTACCACTTGTGATCGGGTGAGTATCGCACCTTGTACGTCTCCCCAACGTAGTCGGCAAAAATGAGCTTGGACGGCACTAATTCGCTGGGGGTAGTGCTCCTGAAATCGGCCAATGCCAAGGGGTGATCGGAGTTGTTATCAAACAGTGGTCTCCAGACATTGATAAGTCGCACTCGCCCCTTGAGCAATTCCTCAGCATCATCACCCAAATGTCGCTTCACTCGGTTCGTTACTGCCTTCCCGGTCTGATCAATGTGAACCTGGAGTCCGGGCTGGCGGTTATCAGATCGGTCCTCGACCACTTTAGGGTCCCGTCTTCTCAAAGTGTGGTCGAAAATGTGAATACGGGTCGCGCCAGTATTTTCAATTAGCAGCTTCTCAATCAGAGGATAGTAATGCTTCTTGATCTCGTCGTCGTCATTGAACAGGTCGTATCCAGGGTAGCTAGCATCCTTGACCACTTGAAACCCGCTGTTGTCGGTAGTGAATTCGTGCTCAATTCCTCGCAAGTCGGTCACATCGAGTTCTCTCTCCACCGTCTCCACGTTGTGCTCCTGCTCACCGGGCTTGGGGTCCCGTCGATAGAATGGCTCCTCAATACCATCCTTGAGGTAGTAAAACAGGCCCTTGACAGTAGGAGGAGCAGGAGCCTTAGGCGACGGGTGAAGAAGAGGATTAGGTCTAACCGCAGGTTTGCCCGAACCAGAGACTGGCGCAGGTGCTGACACCGCCGACTCGGTCAGCACTGTCGGGCCCGAATGTCCAGCAGGCACTGCCAGCCCGGTAGGACCATTAGGTCTGGTAGTGAAAGCTCTTTCAACCTCGGTCATCGTCAGCTGTCTTCCTAAGTTGCGGTCTACTCTGGCTACGACGACTAGTTATATACTGCTGATTTCAAATCATTCATTTCAAATCCACTATATCGTAGACATTGCTAAGCACGTCATGTCGATGCGGGGATTTGCCTTTCCCGGAGCGTCTCCGACGCCTAAGTGCCTGAGCGGGGACGAGCGGGAAAGCGGCAGTAGACAAAAACTGAGAGCTGAGCAGGAGTGAAGACACCGCAGTTTGCAGCGTGGGATGACAGCACAGTGTGAGAAGAGTGTAGATAGAAGAAGGCGGAGCGATTGGGCGGTATTGGGGCCTTATATAGTGCTTGAGGAGTGACGACAGAGCTGCTAGGCTGCTTAGAGACCCTTAGCAGGCTGGTGGGGGATGCTTAGACAGCTGGCGGCGTAACCGGGTTTCGAGCCCCGGCACTAAGCTTGCGCAATCTTTGTAATGCTAATGCTAATTGCGGACTTGAGTTAGGGACTTAGCAGAGGCGCAGGACCACCAAATATACAAGGCAGTATAAGCACCAGTTGGCGATGTGGAAATCAAGTATCTAGAGCTCACAATACACACAATATACAATCGAGTTCGGGGCCTCAAGCTTACACCTCTTCTAAGATGGGCGCCCGTGCTGCCCGAAGAACAATGGGAGAACGTCAGGTGAATGCCGTGTGAACAGTTAGCATGGTTATCCAAGGCTTGTATTTCAGCCATCGTCGTAGAGTCCGAAGCCGTTGGCCAGACAGGCAGCAGTAGCACACCCTTTACAAGGCGATGGTAGATAATATGGGTTAGGGTAAGCGTTTTCGTACTTGAAGAAGATCAATTGGACACTCTTCGACTACCGCAATGTTCAGGCCCAAATTGCCAATGCTTAGGTTCGGAGTGCCAGCGCTTAGAACGAGATTGCCTTTGGTGTTGAGGGCCCATGCACAATTTCATGTGTCCTCAGCGCCCAAATTCCAATTTGATCCATCAAAGGTGGCTCAGATCAAAGAAGCGGTCGACAAGAACCCTGGATTGCAGGCGAAATTGACCGATCTGGTGAAGTATTTGACTGAAAACAACCTCATGGCCGAGGGCACCCCGCCCAACCCTAAGGATTTTATGAAGATTATGGCGTCTAAGGAAGCACGAGAAAAGTTTGCTGCTTGTGAGTAGAGAAGAGGAAGTTGGGGCGAGATTTCAGGGCTAACATAGTTAAGGAGGAAGCGGATAAGAGTGGGCTGAAGCTGTAGGACTAGGGCCCAAGGACTATCTTTCACTTTAGGACAGGGCAACTGTTGGACGGCCGTTAGACTAGCTACCCTGCTGCCAATTGATATATACTATCGGATTAAGTACAGAATGACGGGATATTCTCGCTGGCCTGTGGCCATTAATCACTTACTGAAAGATTCTTTGACAAGTACCCTAGCAGATCAACCTTGGTAACAATGTGAACCGGCTTGACTTCAGTTCCTGCCCGTTCGGTAATGACGGCAACAGAGTTCTTTTCAAAGAATCGAGACAATGCTGACAGCGGAGTGTTGACGGTGATCTCGGCAAACTTGCGTCGGTTGGTACTGACCGCTTCAGCCTCAATCGCCTCGTCATTGACTTCAAACGACGATAGCTTGCGGAAGTCAATCATTACCTTTTCAACCGGAGTGTCCCCAGTAATTCTGTTGCGTGAAATATAAGACAGCAGGTTTCCTAGCGTGACAAGGCCAATGAGCTTGCCGCCAGCAGCTGACAGCACTGGAACCTGATCGAACCCTTTCTCTCGAAGCAGGTCAATTACTGCCGACGTCTTGGTGCTCGAGTTTACAGTGACCACGGGTCGAAGCTGCAGGTCGGCGATCGTCGCACCCTTGAACTGCTCCTTTCGCTCACGTTGGCGCTTCAGAGTATCGTCGTCTACGAAGCCATTGTAGTTCATCCAGTCGTCGTCAACAAACTTGGTCAAGTATGAACGCACCGAGTCGGGGAAAATCACTACGAGAGTATCTTTTTCAGTAAGCTTAAACTCCTTGGCGACTTGGATTGCCGCTGCTAGTGCGGATCCAGAAGAGCCTCCCACTAGCAACCCCTCCTCACGGATGAGCCGTCGCGCAAGCAGGAACGAGTCTCGGTCGTCCGTCTTGATCCAGTGGTCCACGACCTTGCGATCGAGCACATCGGGGATAAAGTCGTAGCCAATTCCCTCAACCTTGTACGGATCTGCGGGCGAGGACTCGTTAAGGGCAGCGGGCTCGGCCAGAATAGAGCCCTTAGGGTCAGCACCAACGACCTTTATTTTGGGGTTCTTAGCCTTGAGTGCTCGTGAAATACCGGTGATGGTGCCACCAGTACCTGCGCCTGCCACCAAATGCGTCACCTTGCCCTCAGTTTGGTCCCAAATCTCGACACCGGTCCCGTACTCGTGGGCCTTTGGGTTGTCAAGATTAGAGTACTGGTCCAAAATGACTGCGTTAGGAATCTCCTTCTCCAGTCGGCGCGCAACGCCAATATGAGATTCGGGAGCGTCCCATGCAGCCTCGGTGGGGGTTCGGACAATCTCAGCTCCAAGCGCCTTGAGCACCGACACCTTTTCGTTAGACATTTTCTCGGGCAGGGTGATGATGGTTCTGTACCCTCGGACAGCGCCGACCAACGCCAGCCCAATACCAGTGTTTCCCGAAGTGGGTTCAATAAGGGTCGTCACCCCGGGCTTGATTCGGCCCTCGGCCTCGGCCTCGAGGATCATTCGCTTTGCGATTCGGTCCTTGACTGATCCACCAGCATTGAAATATTCCAGTTTCGCCAGCACCGTCGCCTTGATCCCTAGGGATTGCGGGATCCGGTTGAGCTTGACAACAGGGGTGTTGCCAATTTGATCTACAATCGAATCCAGAACCATCTTCTTTCCGTCTAGGCAGCAGTGACTGCAGTAGTGTTCTTTGCTGTAGCGGTCTGCTTTAGAAATTATCCAACCGATCTATCTAGCAGTAGTGAAGGTAGCCTGAGTGCAGGCAGGCAGAAAAAATGCCGTTGATACCCGAGCGGCTCCGCCTACAGCCTGCAGTAATTCTGCAGGGCCCACTAGAGTGAAATATTTGGTACAACCGTGAGAGGACAGTAGAGTAGCAGAGCGGTGAAACAGTGAAAGAAGCCCGAGAGCCTTGATTGCTCGATTGACTCGATTGACTGGCGGTAACAAGATGAATTGATGCCAATCCTGGACTATATATTGGGGTTGTGCGATGTGTGATGACGCGATTTTTGGGTAGATGAGATCAGCGCTATCTTATAATGGGAAGAGGCAGAGGCAGAGGCAGAGCACAAAGTAGATTAAGATCAGGACAGCAAGGCCCAACCCATACTGGATATGCACCTACTGAATGTGCACGTACTTGGTACGTCTACTGGGATGTCTACCGAGATGTCTACTGGGGGGGGGGGTCTACTAGGGATGGACAATTGTTCGCGCTTCGCCGGTGTTTAGTGCTGAACTAGCCAGACTAGCGTGAGGAGGCACGGCATTGAGCTTCACCTGTGTGTTTCATTACCTTTAAAGAGTATCGCCAATCTACAGCAAGGGACCAAATCCCGAAAGCTCTCAGGCGCGTCCACTTCGGATTCACCTAACAGTCACATGACCTAGTCAATCCACCCACTCATCAATCCACCAATTCCCCAACTCGCCAACCGCCAACCGCCAACCCGCTGGTCTAACGCACCTCCTTATCATTCCACCACGGTAATGCTATCATTCTATAACCCTAATGCTATCATGCACTCTCCTCCACCTGCCCTCCCTAGTCTGCTGCGGCCCGCTTTTTTCCCGCTCCGCCATCCCATCCCGCCGCCGCCTTACACGTGCGGGCATCCGGCGTATTAGCGGCCCGACTGATTAAATCATCACTTCCACCGGCGATCAGATATAACCCATTGGTCTTGCCTACCTGGACTGTGATGCATTCACACCATTCACATTCGGGCGATTATGTCCAGCATGCGAAGGATCACCTAGAGGATGTTATTGACGAGGCCAAAAACCAGCGACTCCAGGTGTTTTGCCTGACTGAGCATATGCCGAGATTGGATTCAAATCATCTGTATCCCGAGGAAGTTGCATCGAATACTACCATTGAAGGACTGGCGGCCACGTTTGACCGCTATGTGAGCCACGCCAAGGCATTGCAAGCCCAGGCGCAAGCTCAGGCACAGGCCGGGTCGCCGGGCATTGAACTGATTGTGGGCATGGAAGCTGAGTATATTGACGATAGATACCTGCTGTATGCAGAAGATCTTCGAGCTGACTACGGGCTGGAGATGATTGTGGGATCGGTCCATCACATCCGGGCAATCCCAATTGACTATGACTTCGACACCTGGACTGAGGCTCGAGACTTGGTTGCAAACTCTGCTGAACGGTTCGGAGCAATCTCGGCCGAGGAAGCGACAATCGCTCTCTATGAGGAATACCTTGACGACCAGTACCGCATGCTCACCAGCTTGAGGCCGGAAGTGGTAGGACATTTCGACCTCATTTTGCTGTTTGCTCCTACCGATTTACACTACCTTTTTATCTCTGCCCCCAGTGTCAAGGCCAAGCTCGACCGCAACATTTCCCTCATTGCTGAGCAGGGCAGCCTGGTAGAGATAAACTCTGCTGCGATCCGAAAAGGATGGGCTACTCCGTACCCGTCGGCACCAGTAGTCGAATTAATGGCCCAGCAAGGAGTCCGCTTCTGTCTGTCCGACGATTCGCATGGCATTGCCCAAGTCGCGCTTAATTATTCTGTCAGTGCCCAGTACTTGCAACAGCAGGGGATTGCGAGTGTGTATTATTGGACCCATGGCGATTCGGGACTATTGCAGCAGAAGCAGGTGCCGACGTCCCAGTTTATACAATGGGCGGCGTTATCGAAGAAGGTAACGCCTGCTTAGCAGTCCAGTGGCCAACGACCTCAGCAACTTGAAGAGCATTGGTCGCGTCTATCGCTCTGCCGCCCCTGACACTTTAGTTGCATGTACAAATCCCACCTAATGAACTAATGTCTTCATGTTTTACCTATTAAACTATTAGAATCAGTACCCTTACAGTATGACCCAATCAATGCTTACCAGCCAATGCGTCCCAGCCAATGGCAATTACTCAATGTCAGTGTTCCAGCCTATGTTATCTACATTCACTGATAAATGATCTACAACGAGTACGGAAGTGCAGTACCGTCATAATTTAAAAATTTGCCAGTCTTTTCAGAGTCTGACGCAACCAGCTTCAATATCGCGGCAGCGCTCACCTCAGGGGTAATTGCAGTGGCTCGCTGCTCTGGAGGGATGTCAAGAGGAGCAGTCATATCGGTGTCCACCAATCCGGGGTGAATCGAGTACGCTACGAGCTTGCCCTTCTCTTCTTGGGCAATCGCTGCAACAACCCAATTGAGCTGGGCCTTTGACGCGCCGTAGGATCCCGTTCCGACGTAGGGAGAATTGATGATACCAGCTGCCGAACCAATAACAGTGAATTGAGGGCCACCGCTAGCCTTGGATTTTTCGAGCAGAGGGTACGTTGCTTGAAACAGGGCCACGACGCCAGACACATTGACAGTCGACGTCAGGTTGAACGAATGAGGGTCGATGTCCTTAATTGCCGCGTCAGTGCCTTCGACAATGATGCCGGCG
This sequence comes from Blastobotrys peoriensis, assembly GCA_003705735.3. Lineage (NCBI taxonomy): Eukaryota > Fungi > Ascomycota > Dipodascomycetes > Dipodascales > Trichomonascaceae > Blastobotrys > Blastobotrys peoriensis. The sequence goes on along the minus strand of PPJJ03000016.1, from coordinate 146,684 downwards.
TTGGCAATAACGACGTCGAGGCGGTCAATATGGGCGAGAGCCTTCTTAGGAGCGCCAAAGTCGGCCGAGTCGATTTGCACCAGTTCAATTTTAGACGGCCCAGCAGTCTTGACTAATTGGGCCAATTGATCGGATGGTTTGGTAACATCGCGGATGCCCACAATCACCTTTTCAATTGATGAGTCGGCGACGGCTTGGCTAACCAACTGCAACCCAATTCCTCGGTTTCCACCAGTAATAAGGTAAATGGGCATTTTCAATACGCAAAACAGAGATAAAACGATAGCGAGACTGCTAATAGGAGTGCTACTGAATGCAATTGGAAGGGGAAAGAACGGGGTGTTTATATAGATATACTTGCAACTACGTGCATTGCGCCATCAAGCATTCGGCACTGCCAGTCACCATGTCGCGTATTACTCACTGCCCTCTATCTCCGCTCCTCGAATCGTCTCATTTCAGGCGGTCCCCCCTGCTTTCCACCCTTTCCTCAAAGCGCCTGAGCCTTAACTCCGCGCTGGATCACTCGCCGAGATTTTCCGGCCGTATTACCCGCTCACTCCTATAGGCTGCGGGCTCGGGGATCCCATAAACCCGACCCGAGCTGGATCATACTGGATCAATCGAGAGTCTGCAAATACCCGATGTTCCCCCCAATCGCGTTGTGGCGACACTGCATACTGCGGTACGGTACCAGAGTACGACATTGAGATCAGGTCCTCTCGCGCGCTAGCACCGAAAATACTGAGGATCCGAAAGGTTGAACGATCGTCATGCGGCCAATCTTATCACTGTACACTATAGATTGAATCCGACCGCGACCCCGTTTAGATCAACCCTACAAGTGCGACGGCAAATCGTGAACTGCAACTCGCGAACCGAACGCGTTTTAATAGTGTTCGCTGCTGTACAGTCTCTGACGGTGCACACCTGCCATAATGGTGACTATAAAGCACTTTGGGTCTGATCACATTGATTTCTCTATCGCACACCAAATCGCTCGCTGTAATATCGACGTGTTTGCCACCGATCCCCTGTTCTCGTACATCGCGGGCCCAAAGTACGCTTCTGCCCTCACGACAAAGACTGGCCCTTTGTATAATGAGCTGTGTAAAGGATGGGCGTGGCTATTCTACTCCTGGGCCAAGCGCCAGCCAGGGACTCATGCGTATCTGATTTATGACGACCAGCAAGACAGTGCCAGTGGCGCCGAACAGCGTCTAGACTCTGATGGAGGCGCGGACCAGGACGACCAGCGGCAGCTAGTAGGGTTTGCTTTCTGGATATACCCTGCATACATGACAAGACGTTCCGAAAGATCCGACCTCTCAGGAAGGATAAAAGGCCTCCTAGATTCAATGCGCCGGTACGTTGTTGGCATCTACGCATTGCTTATGAGCAATTATTGGATGGGACTACGTGAGGGGACGTTGCTCAACCCTCGTTTGCACCGGTACTTTGCCGACCGGGGCCTGTTTGCTAGGCAAGTGAATGAGCGTCCTTCTGAGGATTTGCCAACAATGTCTTGGGATCAGCTGTCGCGAACGTTGTATCCATTGAAGCACTATGTGATGCTAGAATCGTTTGGGATCCGGCCTCAGTTCCGAGGTAAAGGTTACGCATCGAAGCTGCTAAAGTACTCAATCGCGCAAATTCCAAATGTCAACGTCATTTTCAAAAGCCGGGGCAAAGCTGCAGAGGGGCCGCAGAAACTGTGTCTGAATGCCACCGCCGCCGGCAAGCCAGTGTATTTGAAGCATGGTTTTCGTGCTGTCGAGCATGAGTTCCTGGTCGAGTATAAAGATGCAGCGCCGATTTCGAGCACGTTCATGGTGCTAAATCGGGACACCAAACCGTTACAAATTGTAGCTAGATAGGCAGAAGACTGACTCTCAAAATGGCGCGATTGCACCGGGACCTAAATGGCACAAAGGCACAACTGCACGAGGACATAATCACATAATGACACGAACAACTCGCAGATTACAATGCATTTATAAACATTTTACTACTCTAGTAAGACCGCCCAAACTGAGTCAAACTAGTAGCCTGTCGACCACAGCCGACACACTTGACTCCCTCGGCTGGAGCAGGTCGGTTCCAAGGAATGCACAAAGACTTGGCCCCCATTGAGGGCGCTCGCTCATCATAGTCCTCGTCTTCCTCCTTTCGCGCAGTGCGATCCTTAATATCATCCTCGCACTCCTCTCGGCCACAGAAGGGCGCAATAATCACATTCTTCTTGTTCAAGTTGGGCACAAACTCCTCCAGAGTCGTGACCTCAACCGTGTGATCGTCGTAAGACTTCTTGGCCTTAATATATAGTTCCTTTTGAATTCGCTCTAGCAGTGCTGGCACCGCCGTTTCCAATTCCGCCAGTGGGATTGCAGTCTTCTCTCCGGTATCTCGTCGTACTGCCGTTACCTGGCTCTTTTTGATGTCCTGAGGTCCGACTTCGAGTCTCAATGGCACTCCTCGAAGCTCCCAGTCCGAGAATTTCCATCCGGGAGAGTAATTGTCTCGGAAGTCTCCGTGCACTCGAACTTCAACCGCCGCTAGCTTGTCTGCAACGTGCTTGGTGCCTTCCAGGACCTTTTTCCGCTCCTCGGCGGTGGTCTTGGCAGTCAATCCGCATGGAATGACAACAGTTTGGGTCTCAGCGACTCGAGGAGGCAATACCAGGCCCTTATTATCGGAATGGACCATGATCATGACTCCAATTACTCGAGTCGACAGTCCCCACGAGTTCTGCCACACGTTAATCTTAGGCTTATCGGGACCTTCAGGGTTCTCCACCACAATATTGAACATTTTGGAGAAGTTTTGACCCAGGCAGTGGGCAGTTCCACCCTGGATTCCTCGTCCAGTCGCAGGAATATATCCCTCGACGGTAGTGGTGAACATGGACCCGGCAAACCGCTCCTTGTCGGTCTTGCGTCCCTTTACTACAGGAACTGCGAGCAATTTTTCATAAATCTCCGCGTACCAGTCGAGAATTTGCAAAACCTCTTCATTGGCCCCGTCCAAAGTCAGATGGGCAGTGTGGCCCTCCTGCCACAAAAATTCTCGAGTTCGCAAGAATGGCTGGGGATGCTTAAACTCCCATCTCACTACCGAGTTCCACTGATTGAGTCGCAGGGGCAGGTCTCGGTGAGATCGGATCCACTTGGCATAGTAAGGGTACATGACAGTTTCCGAGGTCGGACGAATCGCAATTGGCTCCTCAAGATCAGAAGTGCCAGCCTTTGTAACCCACGCTACCTCAGGAGCAAACCCTTCAATATGATCCTTTTCACGCTCCAAAACCTTCGACGACACGAACATTGGGAACGAGCAGTTTCGGACGCCAATTGACTTGATTTTCTTGTTAAAGTAGTCCTGGATGGTCTCCCACACCGCAAAAGACGCAGGACGCATAATGTAGCACCCAGACACATCGTAGTACTCAAGCATCTCACCCTTGGTGACGATCTGTTGGTACCATCCGGAGAAGTCGAGTTCCTTGTCCGAGGTGATCCCAATGAGAGCAGCACCCTCGATTTTACCCGAAACCGCAGGTGCTGCCGCTGCCGCCGCCGCTACAGCAGCCTGGGTGCTGCCCTTGGCAGGAGCAGGGGGGGTCGCTGTGCTAAAATCAACGGCAATGGGTGCGGCACCAATAGACTGGTAGTACTGCAGTAGCTGGGAAACAGGCACAAATGCAGTGTCGGAATTGTCGCGAGTGTGGATTGCGACCTTGAGCTGGGGGTTATCAATCATCTTTTGGTCAACCAGGAGCTTAATCTTGCCCGCGTTCTCGCTGGTAATTGACAGCGCGCATACCTGCGCGGGGGCAGAAGCGTTGAGCACGTCCTTTACGAGGTCAGCAGACGCTAGTCGAGGGTCCTTGACACCCGCGGCAGCAGCAATTGCTGGTCCTGGAGTAGTGGTCGATCCAAGTGCGACAACTACGACAGGGACCGGAGTCTGGGACTTTGGAGTCTTTGGCTTGAATACCAGAACTTTGGTGAGCTCATATTCGAACGCGGGGGCGGTGGGCAAGCCGGTTAGAACCGTAGCCCACTCATCGTTTCCAGTCACGGGGTCGTGGGAGAAGGAGAGTTTTGAAATTTCTTCGGCCAGGCCGTCCAACAGAGCCTGAGTCATTAAACTAGTTAGTATAGGCATGGGGATCGTGGCGGGAGAAAGGTGGGCGAATGGGGCCAGTACACAGCACAGAGGGCGGAACGCAGGGTGTCTGGTAGAGTGATGTTCGGCAAGATCGTACGTGAAAGGTGAAGAACCACCGTGAAATCCTTGCGGTAGAGTAGGCGGGTCGTTTCGAATCAGTATTGAATGGGACCATTCGCGCTGCTTGTTCGTATCCGTCGCTGGAAATAATGTGTGCCACGCACTTTTTAAGTCGGCTGGACTATCGCGGCATCTGGTCAGGCGCCCTGTGGAGCAACTGATCGAGCAGCTTGCCGAACAGACCGTTCAGAAAACGTGTCGAGTAACCTGTCCATCGAAATATCTAGCACGACGCTTTACGATCCTGCCACAATGTCGGCGCGGTTCTGCGCCCTCTATTCCATACTGCGCATGCCCTCACACTCTAATCACCTTATCTCCACCTCTCCGCCCTTGGTATCGTCACTCCTCGTCACTTCTTCATCAGCACTTCACCACCTCACTTACACTATTACACTGTTAGATCCAGTTTCGTCTAAATCAACGTCAATAGGCAAATTCTTATACCACAGAATAGACTAGAATTCGATTCTGGCACGCAATTGACAACTAAAAATTGCCCAAATTTCGATGTCCCAATTTCTATTAGCTAGTGGCGTCCCAGTCACGAAAAATTTCGATCCCAACTGAAAAATTTGGCTGCTAATTTTCCACTTTTCAAACCCGAGGCGGGCAAAATGTATGATGGTAGGATACTAGATGAGGGCCAGGAAGCGGGGATCAGGGACGGTACAGATACAGGCCTATTACGGTAGTTGGCCGTGCTAATTGTGTGACTCTTTTCTGAATTACCATGCGCTGGATGACTGTTCAGTTCGCGGCCTTTGCAGACGTGTGACTGCTCATACCCCCTTCTCCTGTGGTGTTATCTGCTGCTTCCCCACTTGCCCGCCAGTAGCTGGATCGGGAAACCGTTCCTAAACTGCAGGCGACCGCGAGATAACAGGCCGCCGGCCAGGTGGGGAGAAAAGCAGGGGTAATGGGTAAGGCAAAGCGGGCGTAGCCAGCGAACCTGATAGTGTAGCACAGCGGCATCAGCGGTGTTGGTAAGACGAACTGGGTGATACCGATATTATGGACAATATGGACTGGATTTGAGCTGGGGATGGGGGGATCAAATGCCGAGTAGTCCCGGGGTTTCAGCCTTTTCATTCATGGCGATCAAGCAATGCCAAGTGCCAAGGACAGAGAGAGTGCGCCGAGAGGTGTGATGAGAGAGGTGAGAGAACACGAGAGTGAAACGAGTGCATGAGTGCGAAGGTGATGACTAAAGAGAGTGAAGTGGGCGGCTCTCTAGTAATACGGGTGGGACCGCTGCTCTGGTTTGTCTGCAATGAATTCATTCTAGCGCTAATACTGTACGTAGTGTAGCTGGCCAGGTGTAAATGAATACTCTGATAGGCAACAACGCACCGCAAAGCACATGACCCTTTTCTTGGGCCTGACCGTACAGGCCTTTGATACTGTAGCTCAAATAATAGTTCCTTTACAGTTTCAGCGAATTGCGACCAAACGCTGCCTGCTAGTCAATTGAGTTGCCCATGGCACCATCGTCGCTGCGATCTGTCGATGACTCAATGCTGATGACTCCGTGGAGATAAGATAAGGTTGAGACAGTGCGGCTTGAATCGTGATAAAACTAGCAGCATTCCTGCAGATCAGGAACGAACGGGTAAGCGCAGCAGGGGCACATGTGAGCAGGCTACCGTTTTCAAGCCCGAAACCCGCACATGATTCGCCAATTCATCCTTAAGAGCTACTCCCTCTTTTTGTGGTCGAACTCTACAAGCTGGTTCTATTGCTGGGGCTACTCTGCCACTTTAAATTAAATATTCTAATAGGCGGCAATTGCCCTGTGAAAGTGACAATGAAGAGATTTGGCCAGGAAGCTTCTGAGAATTTACAGATGGCGGCGATAAAAAGACCAGATCGTCCATTTAGCTACTGCAGTGCGTGAAATGCGATTGCCTAATCCCTATCCCACCCAGCCTTGTCAAACTAATCATCTCTGTGATCGTTCTTTGTGATGTTCCGGTTCACAGTGTGGCACCAGCGTCAAACATTCAACGATTCGGCCGCAACTTTGCATTGCTCCAAGGAGGGACAGCTTATTTTGGTCTATTGGAAACGCTTCGAGATCGATTTTCGCCCCAATTGGTTGACTCGCAAGTCTCGGACGCACGTACCATCTCTTGTGTCCGTATTTTGGACTTCAAGGATCTGTACGAGAATCAGGCACCGACTTTGTGCAGGCGCTCAAAGAGCTTGATTCCATCCAAATGGCAATGTCACACCTCAGTACAATATTGCCGACAAAGAACTCGGGTCATTTGACGCTCCCACAATTGAGCTCTTACAGTATATTAGGGTCTGGGTGATCCACCCACTTCAATCTCTAAGAAAATAGCCATGAAATAGCGCAAGCGTACGTGGCCACCACAGTACGTGTGTTTCAGCACTTTCTGAAGTTTTTGGGACCTACTACTCGTACCATCACCCGCTCTTCGATTGAGCCAGAACAGGATATAACGCCGAGCCTAGAAGGCATTACCGACGCAACAAAGATCGGTGCCAGAGAGCAGGCCCCTCAACTTGAGCGATGGCGGCGTCGTTGAGAGGGTCCGGGTGTATGGGAGAGAGATAAAAGTGTATGAGTGGGATTTTGGAGACAGCAAGTGTGCATGAGGGGGCCAGAATACAAGACGTGGACAGCAGGGAACATCCATCTTTTAAGGACTCAGGTATTCGCAACGCCCTTGGGTTCACGCGACGAAGCAGGATGGAACAATGGCGAGAATTTTGACAGCCGCAGAATTAGGTCTATACCGCCTGCGGTCCATGCAGCATCCGGATACAATGGTCTCAAATATCGATTGCCTAACTTTCTCTGGGCCTCTCCTGACTCATTGCCTCCTGGCTGCAGACGACGCTCCCGTCGTCTTAGTGTCCCTGACTCAATCGAAGAGTCACATGCATCACGAAAAGCGATCGAGCAAATTCTGCGAAGCGAGCATGGAAAAAAAGCATGTAACCAGCATTATTCCCCATTGGTACCTTATTCCAACACCACTCGCAAATACAGTACGGGTCTGCGATCATCCCCCCACCTTCCCCTCCTCCCGTCTATTTAGTCATTCGAAGCCGTACCAGTGAAAAATTCCGAAAATTTCACTTAGATCGTAACTATTTCGCCTATAATAGAGTCCAATCCTGACATTACTTGTATTTCGGTGTTATCCAAAATGTCAGAAGTTACAAAACCCTTGGAAGACCTTTCGCTGGGATCCGGCCCAACGGTTTACGTCCATGAGACTACCGGAAAAGACGACGAGTCCGCCACTGGCACTCAGCAGGCCCCTTATCAGTCGGCCGCATACGCGTTGTATGCTTCTAAAGCTCGGGACTCGGCTAACGTGATTATTTTCAAGCCGGAAACCAACGAATATGAACCAATTAGTGCGTCGGCGCTCAAGAAGGCCCGCAAGGGAGCTGATGGCCTCGTCAAGAAGGCTCAGAAGGCCGTCGAGGCTGAAAAGGCTGCCGAGAAGCGGGCTGCCGAGGCAGCGGAGAAGGCCGCTCACGCATCATCGATTGTCCTCAAGCAGGACCCATCGCTGCCAAAGGCTAAGAAGATTAAGCTCCGAGACGCGACTGAGGCTCGAGGAACTCGAGTTAAAGTGTCTGGATGGGTTCACCGATTCCGAGCTCAAAAGGGGGTTGCGTTTGTGGTGCTCCGGGACGGCACTGGCTTGATTCAGTGTGTTCTGGCTGGAGACCTCGCCAACGCACACTCCACTCAAACCATCACCCTCGAATCGTCGCTAACAATCTACGGTGTGATCAAGCCTGTGCCCGAGGGCCAGTCTGCTCCGGGTGGCCACGAATTGGCTGCTGATTTCTACGAAATTGTGGGCCTGGCTCCCGCTGGTGATGACGCCTTCTCCAACAAGGTCCAGGAGTCTGCTGACCCGTCGATTCTCATGGACCAGCGACACCTGGCGCTGCGAGGTGACTCGTTGTCGTCCATCATGAAGGTACGAGCCGCTCTCCTCAGGGCTGTCCGCCAGGTATACGACGAGGAGGGCCTGTTGGAGGTGACTCCTCCTTGTATGGTGCAGACCCAGGTCGAGGGAGGGTCTACTTTGTTCTCATTCCAGTATTACGGCACTGAGGCGTACCTTACGCAGTCGTCGCAATTGTACTTGGAGACATGCATCCCTGCGCTTGGAGACGTTTACTGTATCCAGGAATCGTTCCGAGCCGAGCGATCTCACACTCGACGACACTTGTCCGAATACACCCATATTGAGGCCGAGCTGGGATTCTTGGAGTTCGAAGACATGCTGACTCACATTGAGACGTTACTTGTCAAGTCGGTTGAGAAGGTGTTGGCGGACCCAATTGCTGGACCACTTGTCAAGCAGCTCAACCCCAACTTCAAGCCCCCTACCTTGCCTTTCCGACGAATGGAGTATATCCATGCCTTGGACTGGCTCAACGAGCATGGCATCCCCAACGAGGAGGGAGAGAAGTTCAAGTTTGGAGATGACATTGCTGAGGCAGCCGAGCGTAAGATGACTGATGCCATTGGCGAGCCTATTCTGCTGACGCGGTTCCCAGTTGAGATCAAGTCGTTCTACATGAAGAAGACTGCCGACGACCCACGCGTGACCGAGTCAGTAGACGTGTTAATGCCCAACGTTGGTGAGATCACCGGAGGGTCGATGCGTCTGGACAAGTACGAAGACCTGATGGAAGGGTTCGCCCGAGAGAAGATCGACCCTAAGCCATACTACTGGTTCTCGGACCTGCGAAAGTACGGTACTTTCCCTCACGGAGGATACGGTTTAGGAACTGAGAGAATTTTGGCTTGGCTGTGTGATCGGTTCACTGTGCGAGATTGCTCATTGTACCCTCGATACACTGGAAGATGCACACCATAGAGTTCACACCGAAGCACTTGATCCCGAGACGATGGCTGTGGCGGTCGCGACCTCTTGGCTGTAGTCGCAGGCTAATGGCACTTCTAGTACATAAATGCAATTGCCTCTCATAAAACTTAATGCAATAGTCACGCTTATTTGGTGGATATACTTGTACACCGCTGCAGCTACCCTTATCCTGCTACTCTTACAGACCTTCTACCTAGTGCATAGCCCGCAGAAAACGAAATGCCTGCTACTATTGAAATGCCAGCAGCTGCCAAAGTCACAGTCCCGATCCTGTCAGATTGTCGCTTCCGCCGCCGTCGTCGGTCCCGAGACGGGGTAGCACTGTCAGGGGAATCCGACCCAGGACCGGGTTGGGCTGCTTTACGGGCTCGCAGATCGCAATCTGACACTATTCGAACCACGGGATCTGGAGCTGGTGTGTGCGCGTGAGCTTGTGTCTGAACCTGGGGCTGCCGCGGATCGGACTTTCTCCTCTTGAGCAGGGTCTCCAAGCTGATGTCAAGTCCAAGCTCGTTTGGCGAGTCTGGGTCGCTAGAGCCCGAGTCAAACTCGTCCAGATCCATATCCTGGGTTTGGGACGGCCCAAATGCAGCATCATCATAGTCGTCTTCGCTGTCAGCTTCGTATAAATATGAGTACAATCTACTGGGGGCACCAGAGCCGGCGCCAGAGCCAGACCCTGAGCCCGATCCAGAGACAGCATCAGGGTCTCCGGTGTTTGTAGTCAGAGATCGCGGAGATCTGCCATACACGTCTAGCCAAGATTCATCCATCACTGTAACCAGAGCGGTCCGTGTCGCACTGTCGCAGACCAGGCCAGAAACCACAATAAATAACGCCAAACAAGATCCTTAACAGATCCAGATAAGATCGGAGTAGTAACCAAGGGATCAAGGTCGTAGCTACGACAATACAAGCAGTAGCAGGCTAATACACACAGTCAAGTCGTTGAGTTGAGAGTCACTTGAGCGGTAACGGAGTCACAAGAGTCGTGAGTCCGTGAGTGAGTTGGCCGAGCTACCCCTGGGCTGGATGACTGTTTGTTGCTAGGCGCATGACCCCGTGATAGGGGCTTATCAGGGTTAGGGCAATGTGGGGTAACTGGGCAGAGAAGAGAGGAGGCAGCAGGGCAGTAGTGAGCAGAGAGCAGCGGGGAGACGTGGAACAGAGTTAGTGCAGTGGTGGTGGTGGTGGCATCATGAGTTATAGCGTCGCGTCCACTATATTGTTGTTGCAGTGCACAGCTGAGTGTACACTGGGCTCGTGCCGTTAGTATTGGTGAGGCGTTGAGAGCCTCAGTAGCTCAGTAGCCCAGCTGGCTTTGCCTAGACAATGCTCCTTAATAATACCGGCGCTACCTGAATTGCAGTAATAAACCCAATTACCACCAAGCCAATGGTGCTGATAACTGACATTGGTATCACTCCAAGCACCATTTGGTCTACAGAGAGCTCGTAGGGCACAGGCACTGGGTCGGTCAGTTTGGCCGAGTAGTACTCTGGCTTGTACGCCAATTGCACGCGGCACGCGTCAAGCACCGCGACCTCAAATGACCCTGGCGATGATGCGGGCCAGCTGACCTTGACATGATACGTTCCGGGTTGCCTGTCTACTTGCCATGTCTTAATCACGGGGTCCGACCAACTTTCAGGTACAATTGTATCCTTCACTGACTTTGCTACTGTCGACGCCGTAGGAGCCGTAGCACAGACACCTAAATTTAGGACGACCGACTCGGTATTCGCCAGCGCCCCAGACACAAGTAGCAGTAGAAAGAACAATGCAGAGAGGTTCATCGTGCAGACACAAATTCGACAGGGACTGAGCAGAAACCAGGCTGCGAAAGAGTGCGGTGGATTGCTATTCAAGTCGGCCGCCACAGAAGTGCACGCAGCTAGTACCCTTGAACACCTAGTACTGTACTGTATTTTTCACTCCCAATATTCCCAACCTAGTCTCGCGTGCTACGGCTCTCGTCCGCTCCGGATCGGCCCGATACCCCACATATATAGAGCCGAGGCCTGGAAAATCAAAGGCAACCACGATTGCAGTCGACCTTCTCAGAACGCATTGAAACCGACGGCGTGGTTGGCTTGAGTGAGCCTGATTGTTGTTGTGGTGTTGTACTGCGATGTCTGGCAGTGTGGTGATTGCTGATTCGTTGGCCCAGCTAGGGGTCAAGGTGGTGTTTGGAATCGTTGGGATCCCAGTGATTGAAGTCGCAGATGCCCTGATCGCTAAAGGGATCCGATTTGTGTCATTTCGAAACGAGCAGGCCGCTACTTACGCTGCAAGCATTTATGGCTATCTCACTGGCCGTCCTGGAGTGTGCCTGGTGGTTGGAGGCCCCGGGGTGATTCATGCGCTATCAGGAGTCGAAAATGCAAAGGCAAACCTGTTCCCGTTGTTGCTGTTAGCCGGATCCGCTGACACGTTCCAGCGCCAAAAGGGCGCGTTCCAAGAATTGGACCAGGTCGCCGCCCTCGCTCCGTACACAAAGCTGGCAGTTCAGCCTGCGTCGCTTCGTGAGACTCCTGATCTGATTGAAAAGGCTTACCGAACTGCGTACTTTGGCCGGCCGGGCGCAACCTACGTTGACTTACCTGCTGATCTCATCAAGGCTACCTCAGAGGGCGCAGCCAACACCTCCCTTGCTGCTGCTGGGCCCGCACCAAAGAGCCAGGCTGACCCGGAAGCAGTTTCTGAGGCCGCCAAAGCACTTGCCGCTGCAAAGTCCCCGCTGCTAATTGTAGGCAAGGGCGCTGCCTACGCTCAAGCCGAGGGCCCGATTCGCACCTTTCACCGCCTCACAGGCATGCCTTTCCTCCCTACCCCAATGGGAAAAGGGGTGCTCCCTGATAGCGACGAGCTCAATGTGAGTGCAGCGCGGTCGGCTGCCCTGAAATCGGCAGACGTCATCCTACTGCTTGGAGCCCGTCTCAATTGGATCCTCCACTACGGCGAAGCCCCCAAGTTCAATCCTCACGTCAAGATCATTCAGGTCGACCTCGCACCAGAGGAGTTTGGTAACAATGCCGGTTCAGCTCAGCTCGGGCTGGCCGGTGACATTGGCCTGGTTGTACGCCAGCTCACTGATACTCTAGCCCAGAAGCGGTACCGGTCCCCGCCAATTCCGGCTCAAGTCGCGGAGTCTATTCAAAAGAATTCCCAGAAAGCAGCTAAGCTTGAGGCGTCTACAAAGCTCCCGACAACTTACCAGCCCGTCTATAAGGTAATTCGTGACACGCTGGCAGCCACAGTTCCGGCGACCCAAACCATCACCTATGTGTCCGAGGGCGCAAACACTATGGACATTTCGCGGTCGAGCTTTGGCCTAGAGTCGCCCCGAACTCGTCTCGATGCGGGCACAAACGCGACGATGGGGGTTGGTCTTGGGTATGCAATTGCAGCCAAAGTCGCCAATCCTGACAATTTGGTAGTAGCAATCGAAGGGGACTCGGCGTTTGGGTTCTCGGCAATGGAGATTGAGACCGCTGTGAGATCAAAGACCCCAATGATTATCTACGTGCTCAACAATTCAGGCATTTATCACGGATCAGACCCTAAAATATACACCTCTTCGGATCCTTTGCCGTCTACTGCTTTGCAATTGGATACCAAATATCACCTTGTGGCCGAGGGACTTGGTGCTCGGGGCGTCGAAGTCCGCGATTTGAACCAATTGGAGATTGCAACGACCCAGGCAGTTCAACACCCAGATCAAGTGACTGTGATTAATATTATTATTGATCCCGGTAAAGACAAGAAGCTTGAATTTGGGTGGATGGCCAGTGCAAAGGCTAAGATTTGACCCTAGAATACGCACTACCTCCAAGCGCATATATGACGACAAATTCTAGTAAATGCTAAATGCTCAATTGTCTACTGACGTATCTCTTAGTCGTCGCCCTTTCCTTTGTGGTTCTTTGCCCAGTTCTTTGCTCGGTCTAGCATGCTTTTAAACCAGTCTGCCCAAGTCTCACTGGCCTCGTCGCCCTGGTCCTGGCTCCCCTGGCCATGGTGTCCTCCCCTATATAAATCGTCATAGGTAGAGTTTATCTTCAAAATCTCAGTGTGGAAGTCCACGCCTGGGTACTCGACAGGGTCCCTCCAATTAGCTGGCAGAACCTGTAGTGACCGCGAGACCGGCCGCCCGTCACCTCGAGCCGGTTTGAGGCTCAATGTGTCGCACAAAATATTGTACACGTCCACATTTGGTACCGGTTCGTACTTCAGGCTCTTTTTAAAGTACGGGCCAGTGGCAGCGAACGTTGCCCGCATCAATGGCTCCGAAATGTTGTATCCATGCACTCCAAACGGCTTATACTCGCCATCCATTTTGGCCATCTTGTCGTGAGTCGTAAACACCCATCCGACGGTTGGCACTAGCCACAATGGCGCGATTCGGTCGTGATATTTGCCGCCGCTACCACTGCCATAGTGCCACTCCTTAGGCATATCTTCTCGCTTGTACACTGCCCAAGTCCCGTTCGCACGATCATGCTCTTTGGCCTTGAGGTCAGAGTACAAATCTCCCACCGACTGCCCCTGTTTGGGCCTCAATCCCACCAACGGCCACCCGTCCACATACTTTATCGCGTCCATGTCGACGAGATCGTCAAAATAAATAAGCCGCGAGTTTGAGGTCGGGGCCATGCCGTGATCCGACACCACTACTACGTTCACAATTGAGTCTAAATTGCGGGCCCGGAGGCCGTCAAGCATACTGCCGACCATGCGGTCAGCAGCGGCAATTGAGTCGCGCAGCGGCTTGCCAGCAATCCCCACGGCGTGGCCAACCACGTCTACGCTCGGAGTATAGGCAAGAATGAGCTGTGGGCGGGAGCTAATGTCCCGGTCAAGCCAGTGCATCACTCGGTTGACTTTGTTTGGCAGCACCTCGGTGGCATTGAATTCGTCAACCTCTAAAAACGCGCCTCTGCCCTCAGCTTGGGGCCAGTCGACTTCACTACCCACCCACATGTGTACTGCAGCGCGAACGCCCTGGGCAGTAGCGGTCTGCCAAATGGGCTCGCCTCCCCACCATTCAGAGGCCAAACTAGATTCCTTGTCAGTCGACACAAACTGCCTCTGGATGGCCGGATCATAGAAATTGTTGGATACAATGCCGTGGTTCTCTGGGTACAGACCCGTGACCAAAGTCCAGTGATTAGCAAAAGTCGTGGACGGAAACGACGGTATCAGGTATGGCATAGAGCTGTGCTGGGTATAAAGAGAATGCAAGTTTGGGGTCAGCTCGTGATTAATATAATGAGGGTGGAACCCGTCGAGCGACAACACCAGGGTAGTAGGATGGAAATCATGGGTCCCATTAGACAGTAGCAGTTTATTGGCAGGCAATTTGCTTCCATTACCGCCACTGCCGCCCTTTGCGTTCTTGTCAGTATTTTCGCCGTGGTTGTCGCCAAAAAGATTCGACAGGAATAAAAAGAATGCTAATAACGATGCGACCCCGAGTAGCAGGTGCATTTTACGACGGAACGCTCGGTTTTGGGCTCGCCGTCGCCCTGGCCGGGCTTCCAGATCGATCTCAATCTCGCTATCGTCCGAATAATACTCATCATTGTCATCAGCATAGCTCATGCGTTGTAATCGAGAGCTTTTCGATTGCGGAGACGCACCGCCGCGGCCATCTCGGCTGTCTCTGCCATCGCGGTTCTCTCGACCATTCTCGTCTCCTAGCGGAGCATAGTCAAACTTCACCTTGCGGCCAAAGTGCTTTGTGCTTTTGGTACCTGAGCTCTGTTTCCGGCTCGGCCGAGCTGGCCGAGCGGACTGACTCGATCGGTCTGTCGGGTCCGCCAGACTGTCTGTCGAAACCTCCGGGTCGGCTTCATCGGCATCTAACAGCTCTCGGTCCTGCTCCGTAGGCTCGTATTGGTCGTATTCCTCGTGGTCCTCGTCGCCTTGTGGGCGGTCTACCTCATACCCAGACATCGTGGCGGCCGTCCTAAACTCTTCCTCGTCCTACGGCCGTGGTGCGGTTGTGCTGTCACAGTTGGTACCCGTACCGTCAGGAACCGACGGAGTGAGGCTTAGGTGAGGCAATAACAATAGCAGGAGCTACTGAGCTGGTACGCTACTAGTAAGCTACTCGTACGGTGTTGAGGACTGGCAGTCACGCTGCAGTCACGTAGATCTGACTGCCTCTGCCTCCGTCCTTTCTAGTTCAACTTGTGATCTGGTGCGATCTCGCCTTATATGCCGCCTTGCTCAACGTGTTAGCGCTTAGTTGATCCAAACAAGTCGCCGGGTAATAAAAGGAGGCTCGGCATGTACGGCTGCGGAAAATAAAAATTATAAAAAAACTCAAATGAAGCGCGGCTGGTGATGAGGTAGAGTGAGACGGCCCGCAGGAGGGGAGGAGGTGAGTAGGAGACGAGGGAGAGAGTTCGGGCAATTGAGGTAGCTTTGGTGAGAATGAGTACAACCTTAAGTAGGTGGGGGTGTAAATTGGGCTCAGGGTGTGGTGGGGGCGTGCTGGGCGTACTCAGGGTGTACCCAAGGTGCCAGTGGGCCAGGTCCTGGCTGGTGGTGCCACTACTGTTCTGCTGCCCGGTTAGTAGTACGGCTTGTGGCTGGCATTTGTCGACATTCTCGAGCCCTGATCTGGTGAAATTTCACCTAGCTCAAGTCCCGGTGGTGAACCATGTACAGGTATGCCCTGTACCGGACCGGACCGTTACGCTGTGGGCGGTTGCGCATGGGGGGTCTGCGATCTGTGGTCAGGCCCGCTTCAGTATCGTTGCAAAGCGTCCGTACTGTGACCACCCAAGCGCCGACCAAGTATCAGGCTGCGACAGATGAGACTGCTGACGAGACCACGCCAGATCAGACTACGATGGACCAGAACATAGCGGCCCAGACCATGGCGGCCCATGGTACTGAATCTGCGACTGCGGCGACTAATACACGAGCCAAAGCTGCTCCCGAGACCCTCTCTCAAACTCAGACTCGGCCTGTCCATCGCCTGGCGCCCGAGCTGCTTGAAGCTTTGCAGGACCCTGACTCTCCTCAATTCTTGTCCAAAATTGCATCAATCGCCGACTCAGACCTCGAATCAATTCGATCGGCGCCCTCTCTAGCCTCGGCTACTCACTACCCTTATTTATTATCTTGCATTCTTACTAACCGCCTCAACGACTCCACGAAACTCCGACATGCCTTCCGCCACTTGGTATACGCCGATTTCAGCATTCTCACCACCGCAATTGTACCGCTGCTACGTACTTGTGTCGACACCTCGAATGTCAATGCCTTTCTCACCCTGCTGGCCCAACTGTCCCAGTCAATGCCCGTGTCTCCAGTAGTCTACCGCCAGCTGGTAGGTTCCCATACTGCGCCTTGGGTAATTCTGGGTCTCATACGGCACGGATTCTTCCCCAATTCGCCATACGGTCGCGACCTCATGGCCAAGAGCTTAGACTCGCCGTCCAAAGTGAGCCGAGACCAGCGGCTGCTTGACCTGGTAGAGGCGGTGTGTGACAGAATTCCACCCCGATCCTCTGCCGCCCGCTCGAGGTCGCAATCCCGTAGTATTCGACGACCCTCCCCGCCTACTGCGTTACTGTACGTCTTGTTGCGTGAAATTGACCGCATTAAAGATCCTCAATTGCACGACGTCGCCCTAGCCCGGCTGGTCGACGCGCTCTACCGGTACAATTTCACCCACATCCAAAATTGGCGGCCAGTAGTGCAAATGTGCGCACTGCTCCCCTCTAGAGCAGTTGAGCGTTTCTACGAATCCGACTCGTCACCAATCCCATTCCAGGTTCGCATTGAAGGTCTGTTGGTCCGCGAAAGAAACCACGCTCTCAAAGATGACCGGCGTCGTAATGTAGTTGCCAAGGTGCTCCGGCAAATGGACCAAATGATGGACCAATCCGGGGCGCCAATGACTGTCAGCGTCCAGGTACTAGTGCTCCAGCTCATGTGTCACCTCAATGTGAGGAAAGCGGCAGTGATGTTTCGCGAAATGGCTACTGCGCACGCGGAGGCGGTCGAACAGATCGCAGTGGGCTACTTGGGCGGCCTCTACCATTCACAGCACTACCTGCGGGTGCTCAAGAACCACAACGTGTTTGTCAAGAATGGGTTGGATACTGCCAATTTGTGGAATTTTGCAGTGTCTGCCGCTGCACGGTCCCTCAGGCACGAGACCATGCGTGCTCACTTGAACCATATGATTGAGCGAGGCATTCCGGTATTTGACCAGCAAATCGTTGATGCAGTGCTGTGCTTTGCATCTCGTGGCCGGAAAGCGCTCGGTAATCGCCATGACCGCAAACAGCGACCTGCCCAGCCGCCGCTACCAGACCATTTCGTTAAGCGAAATCACATTGGTAGCAGAGCTTCAAAGCGCAAACCTCTAGAGCATAACCCACTGCCAATTCTTCAAATCACGTCGCTCGTAGACTGGCTCGGGTACAATCAGCTCAGAATCAGCCAGCAGCGGTTGCCATGGTTTCTGGACCAATTGATGCCGCTCAATTTTAACTATACTGATATCCAGCAGCTGGTCATGGCGGTGTTGAGAGCCCATATAATGGAGCCTGGAGCACTTGCACTTGAACTTGACCAAGGGTTGGTGGACCGACTGCTAGAAATTGGGTATCGCAAGGCCCCGACTCGGCCATGGATGGTGTTGGAGCTACTCAAGGAATTGAAAGGCATCGGCGTGACGATCCCCGAGGACTACGTCCGAGCTGCGTTTGCCCGTCATATCAGCATGATATTTGGAGCCAGTCGAGTCAAGGGTGAGGCCAAGAGGATTCGAGAGCAGGCCAGCCAATCTCAGACATTCAATGCTATGGTAGCAGATATCAATTCCGCCTGGCAACTATTATACCAACAGTAACTAACTACCGAATTCATGTGAAAGATGAGAATTCAGTCTGCAAGTTTTTCGTAAATGTGAATGAAATGAACCGCATACCACTGCAAAATAGGGGTGAAGGAGCCTAATAGACCAATAGAGAATTAGAGCAATTGCCTCACAACGGCTCCTACTCATCTTCCTGTTCCCGGCTGTTGTGGCCTCCCCAGCCTACTGCTACTAGCCTAGCCAGCCTGCCGGTCGTGTGCCTCTACCACGCCTTGACGCCTGTTCTTACCGCCTTGAGAACTGCTGCCCACGTGTTGGGTAGTGGGTATGTCTCAGACAAATCTCACATCCGTCTCAGAGATGTCTCAGGCTAGTCTCATCCTGGTCTCAGGTTAATCGCTGAGTATTGTCCCCTGTGATGCAGTGGTATTCCCTGTTCCTGGCCCTGGCCCTAGCATACGATCCGATCCCGTCGATTGCAGCATCCTGTGTCAGGTAGCATGTTAGTAGCATGCCAGCTAGCGTTTGATGTGCCAGTATGCTAGATTGTCTGTCACAACTGGCCTAGGTTGAGGGGCTCAAAATACAATGACAGACGCAGTCGGCTGGAACAGGAATGTAGCGTGCTAGGACTGCGGAGCGCAGCACATGTCCGACATGGCTATACATTCTACACTATATGTAGACCCTAGTCAGAGCCTAGGGCCCGGCGCTCAGCCATGGCAGAGGAAGTAGCCCAGTCTAAACCCTAACTGCGTATGTGGATAAATATTGTGGGGCAATGTATAGTACTCTGAACAGCCCGGCCAGTCTGATACATGCAATTCTCATTCCAGCTACTACTGTTCCCATTCTGACTACCAAAGGCAATGCCACCACTTGGAACTAGAAACCAGCTCCCCTGCTACCCCCCCTACCAGACTATTAATTACTGCCCTGCCCGTCCCCATCTCGCCCTAGTTTGCCCCTGGTTTACTTCCACGCCAATACTGTCAAACCTACAGCTTTGCATGTCCTCTCATCCCCGGCATACCTATCTCGCTGGTCTCTCCACAGATCTCCTACTGCTTATCTCACTCCTGCCCAGCTCCTGACGGCTCTCCTCCGCTCCCTACCCATCCCCTGCGTTCATATGCATGCTATCTGCACCTTCCTGCAGCTCGGGTTGGCACTTCAGGGGAGTTTCTACAGCAACGCCTCGAAACTATCGTCAGCCCCTTGCAAGTCAAACGTGTCGTAAAGATTGCATAAAACCACCGACGCAACCGCGACAGTTGGGTAGCACTACATACGTTCATTTCCTCGACCTGCAGGTTTAGAACCTACAGTCTGCCCACTTGTACTATACTCTACTAGGCGCTACTAAAGTGCAAGGACTAGGACTGCCTGACAAAGTGGACTGCCTCCGGACCACTACTGCGTGCTTGGTGCCCCTTTTTTGAAATTCCAAAGTTGCCTGCTGGGGGGCGGTCGCCGAGTTTGGACTACCGGATTTGCAAGCTGCTAAGCTGGGAAGACCGAGTTTTAACCCGAGACCAGATTTGCACCTAGTGTCAACGCTTTTGCGCTCTTGATTTGCATTTTGGTCTTTTCCAGCAGTCACCTGGGATCTCGCAGTTTGAAAATTTGACCATTTGATCTACCGGTTGGTGCTGATATTTGACCGTTTTGATCCAGGGTTGGCTTGTGTTTAAGAGCGCTTGCTTGTCTGACTCTAAAAGCCCTCCCCCTCTGTCATTAATTGGTCCACAGAGATTCAGGTTTTGGTTTATTGGATCCAATCTACTGCTCTCTGCCCCCGCTCTACTCTTGTGCTCTCTGTGAACAATGGAAGACCCTATCCCTTCAGGCCCTTCGGGTCCTCCAGTGTCGGCCCATGACCTTAGAGCTGCCGCCGCCGGGGTGGTGACGCCGAGGCGAAACCCTAATACTAACTCTGCCACCGCATCCAACCGCCAGTCAAAGCGATACTCCGTTGCCGCCTTGTATATGTCCATGGGTGGAGTCGATCGAGACGACGATATTGACGACGAATTGGCAAAGGCCCAGAAACACCTGCGAGAGCTCAAGACAAACATCAGCGACCAGTCCAAAAAGAACTTTTTGTTGGAAAAGGATGTGCGGTATCTAGACGGCCGCATTGCGCTGCTCATCCAAAACAAGATGGGGATTGAGGAGCAAAATGAGGTGGCGTCGCGGTTAGACGAAGGAGTTGATGATCTGGATGCCGGCGAGTATTTTCCCGACCGAAAGAAGACGGAATTGTACGGGAACTTGTTTTTCCTGCTCCAGTCGGAGCCTAAGCATATTGCCCTGTTATGCAGATTGGTTTCAATGGCTGAAATCGACTCCCTGCTACAAACGGTTATGTTTACAATCTATGGTAATCAGTATGAGCAGCGTGAAGAGCATTTGTTACTGTCAATGTTCCAGGCGGTTCTGGCCCACCAGTTTGAAACCACAGCCGAGTTCAGCTCACTGCTCCGAGCCAATACCCCAGTTTCAAGAATGATGACTACGTATACCCGTCGAGGACCGGGCCAGTCGTACTTGAGGTCGGCGTTGTCGACGTGCTTAAACTCCGTTATTGAGCAAAAGGACCTCAATCTCGAAATCAACCCTTTGAAGGTGTTCGAAGAGCTCCAAGACCCTACTGAGGACCCGTTTAACCGTCCTTCTGTGAGCGCAGACGAGGCAGCGAAGAGCCCTAGGGTGGCTGAGCTGATCCGCCCTCGTCACGTCAAAATCAACCGGCTTGCTACTGAGGTTTTGGAGGCAATTCTCGACTCTCTATACCTGGTACCGTACGGAATTCGGTGGATTTGTAAGCAGATTCGTCAACTGACTCGACGAAAGTACCCTGAAGCGACCGACGCTGCCGTGTGCTCGCTTATTGGTGCGTTTTTCTTCTTGCGATTCGTCAATCCCGCTATTGTCACTCCTCAGGCGTACATGTTGGTGGACAGATTGCCGTCAGATAGTTGCAGGCGTACGCTGACCCTAATTGCCAAATTGCTACAGAATTTGGCCAACAAGCCAACATACGCGAAGGAGCCCTACATGGCGAACTTGTCTGGGTTTGTAGACTCCAACAAGGCACGGATTAATGCGTTTTTGAACGATTTGTGCGAGGTCCCGGACTTTTATGAGTCGTTAGAGATGGACCAGTATGTGGCGCTGTCAAAGAAGGACTTGTCGCTGAACATTACGTTGAACGAGGTGTTTGGAATGCATTCGCTGTTGGATAAATACGCACAAGGTGTTTTGGGTGCTGGAGCTAGCGTCGGAGCCAATGGCAACCATCTGGGCGAGCTTCTAGAAGAATTGGGCAAATCGCCCGGCCTAGTTCCGCGGTCGAAAAATGCGACAATGGAGCTAGCGCTGTTCAATCGGTGGGAAACTGCGGTAGGCGATGTTGACATTGCTCTTGACATTTTCCGCGCCGACATGATCTTTATGGAGACAAAGTCGCTCATGATCAACATCATTCGGGCGTTCCCGACTCGGCACTCGGTGCTAACAAGACCCCTAGACCTTCGTAAGATTGCTGATTACGCCGCTAGCTCAACCACCGACCAAGGCTTGGTCAAGCGAGGAATCAAAGCGTTAGACCTGCTGGAGGAGATTGAGCAGGCCGATTCCGACGACTTTGAACTGTTGGTGTCCGAGGTAGATTACGAGCTCAAGCAGCTTGGATCGCTCCGAGAGTCAGTCGAAAAGGAGGCGCGGTCGCTGGAAGAGGTATTTGCTATTATCCGGGAGCATAACGAATACTTGAGATCGCAGCTCGACACATACCGGTCCTATCTCAGCAATGTGAGAATGCACACCGGATCAAAGAAGGATCGCCCTGTGGACGAGTCGAGGAAGCCCAAGCCATCTAAGTTTAAGGTGGTAGTCAAAAAGTACGCACCGTTGCAGATGGTGAAGGACAACGTCGTGGTGGAATGGCGGATTCCAGAGGCCCGCCTAGGGAATTTGGTGCTCATGGTCGCGTCCCCAATTCCAGGCACATTTGTGGTGTGTTTGAATATGAAGGGGCGACCAGATCCAATATTTGCATTGGATTTGAAGTTGGACGATTTGCTGGAGCTCTCGGATAAGGACACGGAGACACTGGATTTGGATTGTGTTGTTTTCAACATTAAGAATTTGTTGACGTTGTTAAAGCGGGATATCAGCAAGCACAAATAAGGGGGCGCAAAACAGGGCTAGGGCCACTACTCCAGTATCTCAGCTGCTAATTGCTGCCCGAGTTGGTGCCAGTGCCTAATTGCCTTATAACCCAGCAATGCTGCCAGGCTCGCCTGCAGCTGACATGAATAATGAGTGTATAATAGTAATGGATGGAATAAATAGCTACATGGGATTAGGATTAGGGACACTAGTGGCTTGAACCGTTATTGGGTTTCGTGAAGAGCCATCGCATGAATTCCTCATCGGAGCATCGGTATCAGTGGTCTCAACTAGACAATGTCTCCGGCTACCCTCAATTTCTGCTCAGTGGTCAATTTGCGCCCGGGCTTCCTGTAAATTGGCGTGCTCGTTCCACTAGTCGCTGCGCTAGCAACCGTACTTGTATCACTTGGCCGACTGGACTCGTCAAAATTGCCCTCATTCTCATGATACATGTCCTCCAAGCTCACGGCCTTCTTTGAACCCTTGGGCTCGCTTCCGGCTCGCTTGCCATTCTTGCCCTTCTTGGTAGTAGTCTTTGACTTCTCCTCCTTGTGCCGCAGCGCCTCGTCAACGGCCGCGTCGTCGTCCAAAAGCCAGAATGCCACTTCACGACCAGGCTTGTCCTTGAAATCGACTCCAGTCTTGGCGTCACCGCCCTCCATCACCACATTCTGTACGTGCATCTTCTGCTTGGCTCGGTCTCGCATCCGCTCTTCAATTGTGCCCTTCACCAGCAGTCGATAAACTGTGACCTGGCGAGTTTGGCCCAGTCGATGGGCTCGGTCCATGGCCTGGGAGTCAATTGTAGGGTTCCAGTCCGAGTCATAGAAAATAACAGTGTCAGCAGCAGTAAGATTGATTCCGAGACCACCTGCTCGAGTCGACAGCAAAAAGATAAACAATTCCGGCTTCGTCTGCCAGTCATTTACCAGGTCTCGTCGCTCAGACAGCTTGGACGACCCGTCCAATCGCACGTACTTGTGCTGGCGGAACGTCAAGTACTCCTCCATCATGTCCATCATTTTGGTCATTTGGAAGTAAATGAGCACCCGATGGTCGTTGGCCTTGAGATCGGTCAGCAGACTGTCAAGCTTCTTGAGCTTGCCTGACTGCGATACAAATCGGGCCATTGACGGCATTTGAATGGTGGTGGTGCCGGCCTTGGGGTTGTCCGCGTCTGGAAATAAGTCAGCACGAGGGAACTCCCATGACTGCAGCCCAGACTGCATCAGCCGCCACTCGCGGTCCAAACTCATGGGCGCCAACGCCGACAGCACCTCTCGGTCCATTAGCAGGTCCTCCTGATTGAGGGTGAGGGTGCGGTCGGAGCACGTGAGCTCAATTGGCGGGCACAGCACTCGCTCATCAAACGCTGGCTCAAGAACGTGATAGTACTCGTCGACAGCCGATGTACTGGGAATGTTGAGGAGATGTGCCATTACCGAGTCCGGTGCGTGCGAAGACGCATTGAGAAAGCGGTTTGCAGCCGGTCGCTGGGCGTCAATCAAGAACAGCTTTTCGACAGGGTCGAAGACCGGTGGGGCAAGGGCGGTGTCGTCATTGGCTAGCCACGCGTGGTACGCTTGTAAGGCCCTCAATTCCTCAACCTGCCCATGCTCTCCGCGGAGCACGCGTTCCAGAGGGCCCCAAGTCGCAACTCTGTGCGCATCTCCTGCCGAGTACCCCGAAAACCGCAGCCATGAGAAGCCGTTGCTGCCAGCGGTACGCTTTTGCACGTTAATGGGCTGCCAAATGCTCAAATCCTGATTCAGCAGGCGCCGCCGGTTGCCAAAAGCACTCGATTCGGTAGGTACGTTGAGCAGTCCACCCTGTCGAAACACCAGTTTGGGCAATTGGTACTGCACCAGGTTGCGAGCTGAGTAATTGACTTCAAGCATTCCTCCCTCGCGAGCTAGCGACGCAGTGTCGCCAAAGGTGGCGAAATTGAGCGCCGACTTGACGTCCTCACGCTCAAAAAGATCCGGGTGGTTGCACACCTTGCGGAACTGCATTACGAGGTTCATGAGACTCTGATTGGACTCATCGTTGCCAGAAGTAGCTCGCTCAATCAGATCCATCACGCTGATTTGCGACTTAAGCATGCGGTACAGCACCCGCTGTCGGTTCGTCAAGTCACAGTATAGGTCGATCTCAATCTTGTCACCAAGCTCAGACTGTACATTTTTCTTGACTCGTCGCAGCATAAACGGTTTCAAAATCATATGCAAACGCTTGAGCTGCTGCTCGTTGAGTGAAGAATTTGTCTGGGCGTGCGATTCGATATCCTTTGAAAACCACTCGCTAAACTCCTCGTGAGAGTCAAAAAGTGACGGCATGATAAAATGCAGTAACGCCCACAGCTCCTGCATGGAATTTTGCACCGGAGTTCCAGTTAGCAGCAGCCGGTTTCGGCACTGGAAGTCCAGCAGCGACTTCCATCGAGCCGAGGACGACGACTTGATGGCCTGGGCCTCATCTAAAATCATATACTGCCACTTGACTCGCTGGAAATAGGCAGCGTCGGCCACCACTAACTGGTACGACGTGACCAGCACGTGGAACGGGGAGTCTCTGGTGTAGGTGAGCTGTTTGCGATCCCAGAACTTTCGCAGCACTTTTCGGTCCTTGCCGGATCCCCAATACGGCAGCACTTTGAACTGGGGGATGAATTTCGCAATCTCCTGCTGCCAATTATGCAGCGTGGACGCCGGCGCAATCACCAAAAACGGTCCCCAAATGTTGTGGGTCTCGGCCAGGTACGCCATGACTGAAATGGACTGCACGGTCTTTCCCAGGCCCATCTCGTCTGCCAGAATGCCGTTGATGCCTTGCTCGTACAGGTTGGCGAGCCAATTGAGACCTTTGACTTGGTATTCCTTGAGCTGGCACGTGAGCATTTTGGGTTGGGGGATTGTCAACTCGCCCAGAGAGGTGGGGTTTTGGAAATTCATTTCGTCGTCATCGATATTGATCTTTTTGAGCTCGCCTGAGTTGGCGGTACTGAGGTCTTGTCCATGAGTAAACGTGCGGGCCTTTTCTTTGGTCTGCTGGACGGCCGATTGGGCGTTGGCCATTGCTAGCTTCCTCAGCTCGTCGTCTTCAATAGTGTCAAAGTCAACATCTTCGACCCGGCTCTCAGCACCAGACTCGCCAGGAGTGTCCTGCTGGTCTCCGTCGATCTTTCGGCCAATGAAATGGGTGTAGAGCTCGGTCTGCGTAATCAAGAAATTGAGTTTCCTTGCCTGGCGCCTCGATTCACGCTCCTCTTCCTCCTTTTTAGCCAGTTCGATTGCCTCCTTTTCGGCTTTGCGTTGCAATTCCCGCTCCTCCCGTTCGTTACGTCGCCAAAACGCTAGCATCTCCTTCATGGAGCGCCGGGCCTTGGCCTGCATGTCCTTGAAGTTCTTGTTGGTGCGGTACTGCCATTTTCGAGCTTCCTTGGATGCCAGCGACGCCGTCTTGCGTGCATTGCTCTGGTGAATGTTCACAGTGCTCTGATAGAGCTTGAACACTCTCGAAGCGTCGCGGCGGGACATTTCTTTCCACACTGACTCGTAGGTATTATTGTAGAGGCGAGCAATTGCCTTGATCTCTTTTTGGGACGGGGGCTTTGGCGCCCCATCAGCGTCAGCTTTGGCCCTAGATCGTGATTTTTTGGTTGAAGGAGTGGCTTCGGAATCGCCCTTGTCACCCTTGTCCCCTTTGGCCTTATCGCCCTTTTCGCCCTTTTCCTTGTCGCCCTTGCGGCCGAGTCGTAGTTTGACCTTCTTGACAGTGGTCGCACGATCATCTTCGCCGGCATCGCCGTCTACCCCAGCGCCATCAGCACCATCGGCACCGTCCACGCTGTCATTGTGGTCACCGGAAGCCGTCGAATCCCGCTTACGCTTGTTTGTCTTTTGGGCTTTGGTTTCCTTCTCTTCCTTCTTTTCCTTGTCTTTGCGCTGCTTTGCCGCTGCTCGCTTGGCCTTGGCCTCTTCTTTGAGAGTCTGAGCAGCGGCCTTTGCGGCAGCACGTTCAGACTCCTTTTGCTGGCGCTCCAATTCACGGGCCTTGCGCTTTTCAGCCCGGGCAGCGGCCGCGGCGGCGGCCGCAGCAGCTCGAGCCGGCGCCTGTTCTTCGCGTTTTCGCTGTCGCTCTAACCGCTTCAGAATCCGTCTCTTCTCTTTGAGTTCCGACTCTTCGCGCTTGAGCACGACGGCAAGCGCCTCTTCGTGGAGCCGTTTGGACGCGTCGACGCGGGCAATCTGTGACTTTGAGTTTGCCAAATCGACGAGCCGGTCTTGTCCAGACTGCTGATACGCATAGAACCCGTCCGACTCATTGGAGACAATTGAGTTGATGCGATTTTGAAGCGACGCCAGGTACTGGTCCTTGTCCCAGCCAGCCCCGGGGCCAGCGCCTACGGGGGCCCCCGCAATAGGTGCTAGCTCTTGAATGGCCTGCTTCGACAGCGGCGCGTTTGGATCGATTCGAAGCAGCGCGATTTCCTCGGCGTCCATTTCGTCGTCGTAGTCATAGACAGTGGCGAGGTGGCCGTTGGGGGTCGATTCAATCAAGTCTCGAGGCTCGGACAGAGTGTCGTCTGATGAAGTAGACTGCGGCCGGTCAGGAGGTGACGAAAGTAAAGCCGAGATGGCCATTGCATCGCGGCGCTAGTTAGTAACATGTCAAAGACGGTGCCAAACGGGTCAAGGACTGTCCGTGGCGTGACGGCGAACCGGTCCAGTCTCTCTCGGCCCCAGTATCAGGCCGTCTAGCACCAGGCCGCCATACCAGCACACTAGTCCACCGACTGCCAGCTGCCAGCACTGGTACGCCTAGCAGGTCAGTGCCCAGTGTCCCCAAATGTCCCCACCGCACTTACCTCAGTCATTGTACAGTCACGATTCGGTCGTCGAATCTGTCCAGTCGCCTTAGTCGGTGGCAATCAAATTGAGCAATCTCTCACCATAAACCTCAAAGCCTATCAGCACGCCAACGCCAAATGCCAATACTACTACAAGTCACCCAGGCCCTAGTGTCGATGCAGTCGGGTCCGCGACGTTGTTGTGGTTGGTGGTGGTGGTGGTAGCGGCAGGACTGGGATTGCGAAGAGGCATTTTTTTATTGGGTGTTTTTCGGCCGGCAGCCTTCCATCGCCCACTGGCGGCGACTTTTTTTTCTCCTTTCTTCGGGCTGCCGCGTTAGTTTGTCGTATCAAACTTCACAACGTCGGGCCGGTGGGCGGGACAGGACCATGCGACGAGTGAGGGCCAAAGAGGGGGAGAATGACGAGCTAGGGACAAGTAGGATGCTAACGGGGTGGAGGTAGTATTCGAGTATTTATGGTGCTGGCCTGTTATGTAACTGCTCCTGTAGATGTGCCACTGGGCCAGCTGTGTACTGTAGCTGCTAGGCAGCCCGCTAGCAGCCTGCTGGTTGCTGCTTGGGCGCTGGCTGCTGGCTGAGAACAGCGGTGGGAGGCAGCCGCAGGTTTGGGTGTCGGCAGTAGTGGTGAAGCGAGTCACGTGCGGATCTAGGCGGAGGGGACTACAGACGGGGGACGGGGCAGGGAGACGAGGTTGGCGGGCGTAGGGGACCGGGTCGGGTGGGGTCCTGACAGTGACGAGTACAAATGGGTGCGAGAAGTGGCAGGGGCAGGGGCAGGTGAACTGGAAGTCAGCTGATCCTAATTGGAGGCTGGCGGTACTGCGCGCCCGCCAGTAGAGTAGCCGGGGAGGCTGAAATTTTCACTTTCTAGCCGCGTGCCTATCGATCAAATATTTTTTATCACTGTCACTGAATTTGCGAACTTTGAATCAGCCAAATTTCAAGGCAGTCACCACAATGGTTCGACAACTCAAACATCATGAGCAGAAACTGCTTAAAAAGGTCGACTTCTTAGACGTAAGTACTGCTGGCTTGGGCTGCCGAGTTGGGCGCCTGGTTTGGGCTGGCTGGGCTGGGCCAGTGTTGCCAGCGGATCGCTAACTAGTGGAAACAAGATCAGGGTCACCGAGATGCCCAGGTGATGCAGTTGTATCATATCCAGAACCGAGACGACTACACCAAATACAACAAACTGTGTGGAAACATCCGCCAACTTGCATACAAACTCAGCCAATTACACGCTGACGACCCGCTCCGAATGAAACACGAAGAAATGCTGCTGGAAAAGCTCACTAATATGGGAGTCATCTACACCGCTGGACGCAAAGCCAAAGTGTCAGACCTGGAAAAGAAGGTGACGGTGGCGGCGTTTTGTCGTCGCCGGTTGCCAGTGGTCATGTGCCGACTCAAAATGGCCCCAAATGTGACTGAGGCGACAAAGTTTGTTGAGCAGGGGCATGTGCGCATTGGGCCGCAGCTCATTACTGATCCAGCGTTCTTGGTCACTCGCAATATGGAAGATTTCTTGACCTGGGTCGATGCATCGAAGATCAGGAGGAACATTATGACTTACCGAAATGAAGTGGATGACTTTGAGTAGGCAGAGCGCACGGGCAAACGCCCAGCGTGAGCACTTCTGGCAGGGACCACTACGATAACTGCGTGCAATTTTTGGCCGGGAACCACTACGATAACTGCACCTGCACTCATCACTTATCATTTAGACATTATTTATATGCTCAGGGCCGACGTGCTCAAAGCTGACATAACAGAATTAAATGGATAACGACTAACGCAAGTAGACCGTACTTCAGAATGCCGTAAGCGTAAGCGGTTGTTGCGCTAGACCGCAATCGAGTCCTGGAATGACAGGACACTCGAATTCCTCACACCGTCGACTCCTGGCCGGTGCGCTTCTGACCCACTGCTTCGATCTCGAGTCGACACCAATACCAGTCCCAATGCCTTGGTCGCTTCAATTAGGTGCGGAACCATATTCAGCAGCGACGACGGTAGAATGAGCCCGAGCAGGTTGTTCTTGGCTGCAAAGTTCGCCGCCTCCTTCACACTCACCGACCGGCTGTCTTGCTCCCTCAATGGGTATCCATTGGCGCTCTGGTACTCGAACAGGCCGCTCTCAGTGTACTTGAGGCCCTTCATTTGGAAGAAAACAGGGTAGTTTGGCTGTTTCCAATTGAGGGCAGTGCACACGTCGGAACTGGACGACGAGAAGATGATGCCCCGGCTAGAACCTGCAGGAGAACTCAATGCACCGGCCGAGGATCCGATGGCCGCCGAGGCGTGCTGAGAGTGAGCCCTAACTTCCCGAGCATGGTTGAATAACACCTCGAGAATGGTGTCTACGTACTCATTGAGTTCCAGGAAGGTCGAAATGCCGAGATTCTTGTAAGAAGCGTCGGTGGCTGACGGGTACAACACGCCCAGATCGAGCTTTAGTGATATCGGCAGGCTCTGCAGAAACTCTCGTAGGGGCAAGACTAATCGCTCCGCCGAAATAAGCGTAGCGAACTCGGCAGGAGAGTGAACTGCCCTCAGTTTCGCATACTGAGCGTCAATTCGCCCGTTATCCTGCCCGGTAATAGTCAACAACGTCGATAAATCCAAGTTGCCGATTGGAATCGACACGTCCTCGGATACGTCAGCCTCGGTTCCTGACGGGACCGGCAATCGTACGTTCCACCCATGTGTCGTGGACACTACAGGGACCCGATCTCGAGTCATGCACACAAACACTCGGCAGTACTCGCCATTCAGTGAGGACGCAGTCACAAACGACAGCGTCTGCTGGGGATGCGACTGGGCAGGTGCCTGCGCCTGCGCCTGCAGTAATTGCTGCTGCGGCCGGTGACTGGACTCGACTTGACTGGTAGATTTCCAGTAGGTATCAAACTTTGTAATCTCCAGTGGTCGCCCATGGAAGGGCTTAATGATGTGGAAACCAAAGTTGAGCTCTCCCACCGCCCTCATTCGCATATCAAACAGTGGCAGAGTGCAGAATTGGTCGTTAGTGTAGATTCGTGCTTCTTTGTCGTTAAAAATGTAAGGGAGGGCCGAGGTTTTGGCGGTAATTTGGGTCCCAAACGTGGGGAAAATCTCAAAATCAACCCCAAACTCCTCCAGGGCATTGACCTGGAAAGACACCGACCTGTCACTGCCGGCAAATGGCAGGATAATCGACTGGGGGATCTGGTCGGAGTTGTTGTGGGTCGAAATGGTGAGTCTGCCTGCGGGAATCGAGTTGTCCTCACGATTGAACTTGAGGGGGGCAGTCGCGGTATCGAAAAACAACTGAACAGTGGTCTTTTTGTCCAAAAAGTTGTGTCCGTACCGCTTGAGAGGGATAATTGGCGGTGGGAGCGATAAATCGGGAATGGCATCAATGTCCATAGCGTCAACGTCGCCGTCGGAGATGTCCTCTAGTCGGGTGCCGAGTGTATCTGAGGGGATCCCCGTGGCAGTTGTGCTGTCAGCGCCATTGGTACTACTAAATTCGCCAATCACCACTGATCCGTCGACCACTGTCGAGACAGGGATGTTTTTGATTGCAGCAATCCGTGATGCTAGCACAGACAAACAAGTAGCATGCCCCTGCCAGCTGGCGTGGTATAGTGGTGACAATCCGTCTTCGTCCAGTGCAAATACATCGGCTTCGGCATCAATAAGTGCTCGCACGGTATTGGCATGACCCTCTGCGGCCGCGTAACAAAGTGCAGTCCACCCATTATACTTATCGAGTTCGTTAACATTAACATAGGGCTTGAGCAGAGGCACCAAATCAGCATGACCTGCTCGAGCAACGACATGGATTGGGTACAGGCCCTCAGCGTCGGGGATAATTGGAGAGTTTTGCAATAGAGCCTTGACCGCCGCGTACACGCCATACTGGCAAGCCAAATTGAGAGGAATGTAATCCCGCTCCGAGTCGACTTCGACAGACGAGCCCAATCGTAGCAGCTCTGAAACACAGTTTTCATAGCGATTCACAATCGAGTATAACAGCGGCGAGTAGTTCTCCTTGTCTTGAGCGTCAATGTCGGCGCCATTCTGCACAAACAGCTCAATGAGCTCGTGGTGATTGCTGAGGCACACATAGTGCAACGGGGTACGCCCGTGGGTGTCCTGGTGGTTCACATCGACCTTGTTTTGTAATGCGAGTTCAATTACGACTTTGCGGCCCACTGACGCAGCCCGATGAAGACAGTTTTTGCCCGAAATCTCGTCCTGCACATGGAGATCGACCTGGCCGGTACGGAACAGAGCCTGGAAAGTGACGTCCGGGACTTGAGTAGTGATTAAAAGTAGAAACATTCGGGTGAGCTTGGTTTGGCCGTCGGTAGTACGGATAAGCTGTCTCGCCCACACATCTACTTCCCGAGACACTGCTTCGTCGTTGTCTAGAGAGATAATGGTGCGAACAAACTCATGATAGAGGTCGTCGCGGTCTAGGGTAGAGTTTACGCCACTGCGGGCAGGGTCTGGGCCCCCGGCTCCAGGAGCAGGTACTGCGACGGAGCCAGATCTAGACCCGCCCTGCTCAAAAATGACACTGTCGCCCTCTGCCCAGGCCTCGAGTTCTAGAATTGAGGAGTTTGCGAGGTCTGAGAGCTGGGCCAGCTTCTGGCGGTGAAACACCGGCTGGACCTCGACCGCTCGCGACAGGTACATTTCTTTGGTAGTTGATTTTGACCGCTTGTCCCATTTTTTGAGGGCCTTTGAGAATCCCGTGGCGCTGAGTTCGATAAACTGCTCTAACCGGTCAAGATCTCGGCGATATCTTAGGAATCCTTCATGCAACGAAATGTAGGCGACCGAAGACTTGGACGTGAGCTTGCCTTCATGATGCCAATTCTGCTTCTTTTCGACCAGGATTTTGAGGCGCATGCTCAGCTCCTTCTCTTGAATTTCGTACAAATCATTGACTTTTTCCAATTCGCGATCGAGTCTAAAGAAGAAGGCGGATTTGTTTTCTTGAAGCGACCGTTCGATTTCTCGAGGAGAAAGGGTATTTAGATCAGTTGGGTTGGGGGCCGATAATCGTTTGATTAGCTAGTTAGCGACGAACGAGCAAGTGACGGTGTACAAGGTACGGGTCGGTACGAGTGGTACGAGTACGAGGCAGACACGCTAGACTTTGGCGCACAGCAGCACACTTCACACTGCACTTTCAGAAATCAACACATATCTGAGCCTCCAAATACTCCCATCACCACTTCCCTCCGTCCCAACCATCTAGCCATCCCACTTCAATTTCACTCACCTTCTTTAACCCCTTGTAGTCAATGAAATGATCTGAATACTCTGGCAAATCCAGCTGGCGCTTAGCCAGGTACTTTCCAAACTTCATTCCACCCTGTCGCTACAATTGTCACTAGCGGTGTCTGTCACTTTTATTAGTCGCCGTTCCCAGCCAAACTTTATCCTGATGACTAGCGCACAATTGAAAACCCCGGTATGCAATAGCCTGCACTCAGTTCCGAACCCCTCCGCCAAACACCACTATCGAGCCAATCGACGGTGCAGTCTCAGCAGATCTGAGGTCGATTTGAGCCCCTTTTTCACCTGCTGGTCTACGCCTTGCAGTGTAGGTAGTCGAGGGCCAGTCGATTTTGCACGTGAGAGGAGATGGGTGGTAGGGGACGAGGAAGGACGAGGCAGTAGGCGGGCAGCCTGATGAGAGCAGGCGAGGCAGAACGGCAGTTCGGTTGCAATTTAGAGAAGTAGAGCTGGTGCTAGGCAGGGCGCAGTATAGGCGCGCGGTAATGGAATTGGTGAAATGCTGGGCTAAGTAGATAGACTATTGTGGGTAGACTATAGAAGTGTAGGGTGAATTGGAGCCAGCAGGTTACCAATTGGCAGTAGTAGTGGTAGGAGGCAGTGGTGGTGGGAGCTACTGGTAGGTACTGGTAGGTAGTGTAGGTAGTGGTAGGTAGTAGTGCCAGCAGTAATTATGGCAGCAGTAATTATGGCAGCAGTAATTATGGCAGCAGTAATTATGGGAGCAGTAATTATGGGAGCAGTAATTATGGGAGCAGTAATTATGGCAGTAATTATGGAGCTCCGGTATCAATAGAACGGTACTTTGGCTGTGCTGGATATCCCATTACTGAATTGCCCTGCTGTGCCAACTGGTGACCAGCTGCTGAATGGGACGCCGAAATGCGGCCTTGTGGGATGACTAGTGCTGCGGCCAGTACCCAGTGGCGGCCTTGCGCTGTTGTCCAGGTAGCTTTGCAGCTGCATGACATCAGTCAGAGGCAGCGGCAGTCGCCATCGGCCGAACCGCTCAATTACCCACATGGTGGAACTAGACCTGGCGGAGATTCGGTGCCGCTATGTAACGTAGCATTCTAATTCCCGAGGTCCCGGATCGTGCCAAGGAGTACTAGCATAGGCGTAGTGGTAGTATAGGACTGAATAGTGTGACAGAATAGCACGATAAAATTGCTGCTATGGTCAGTGAATGAGGCATCTATCAATGGCAATTCCACAACAGTAGGCAAGTTGTAAAACGTAGCAAAGCTGTAACGGTAGCAAAGCTGTAAAACGCTATAACATACCACGAGAGCAAAAAAAGTGTTGGTTGGATTATTGGCGGGAGCAGTGAAAATTTACAAATTTATTAATTGAATTATTGGCTAGACAACTGGCTCCCTCAACTGCTTCCTTGTGGCATTGGATTGTAATTCAAACTAGCAACTGGCATGAAATACATGCTGCCTTCTCACTGCTTTGCCCCTAGCGCCGGACTTGAACGCTATTGGGCTCGTCTGACAATGGCACTAAATTATCCGTGCTGGCCTCAATAATCGACTTGGCATTGCCAACTGGAAAGTCCGCAGACGACTCCCAAAACATGACTCCTCCAAGCCCTCGCTCCTTAATGTACTGAGCTTTGAGCTTGGCCGTCTCTGCATTGTCATAGGTCACAAACGTCTTTTTCGACTTGTCATAGCAGTATGCCGCCACCTTGTCCTTGTCTACCTCCTCCTTAGCCCCGCTCAACGGTAGCGACTTGTAGTCCCACACCCCATCTTCCCACGACCCGGGACCAGTCCCGTTGTACGCAGATCCAAGCCCGTCCGTCTGCTGGAACGCTCGCCCATACAACGGCAGCCCCAGTACTAACTTTGAGGGGGTGGCGCCTCGGCCAATGTATGCATTCACACACCGATCCCCAGAAAGGTCGCCCCCAAACAAATTGCTCTGGTGATCGACCTCTCGGCTCCAGGGGCCAGCAAAGTCATAGGTCATGAGGTTCCAAAATGTCAGGTACTGGTCCATGCCCTTGACGTCGAGTTTCTGGAACTGTTCTGGTCCTGCAGACGTGGCCACTGTCAAATCGTACTGATCTCGAGAGAGCCCCTGCCTCAATGCACTGGAATCCAGCTCTAACCTCACCTCCCGCAGTAATTCGACATACTGCTGGGCCTCTACGGGTCCGGCAGGATACTCCCAGTCCAGGTCAAGGCCGTCCAGCCCAAACTGCTCCACTAGTCGCACCGCAGTTTTGGCAAAATTCTTGCGCTTCTCTTCGCTGTCCACGCCTTTAGTGAAATTGGCCGAATATGACCATCCGCCTATCGACAGCAGCACTCGAAATTGCTTGTGCTTAGTGCGGATCTTATAAAACTCTCCAAAGCACCCTCCGTTGGGATGGCCCTCCTCATTGGGGATATCTGCAGGGCCCCCGGGACCGGTCGCTCCCATGTAGCAGTCTTTGTCGGCCCATTCGTCGCTCAAATGGACCCTCCCAGTGTCGCCCTCAATGTTGGCAAATGCATAGAGGATATGCGTGATTCGGTCGGCTGGTAACGCGTTAGGGAAGTGCTTTCGCGCGTAAATTGCCCAATTGCAAAAGTACAGCACTGACCGGTACCCGCCAGGCGGACCACCAGGTACTGCACTCGCTGTAGCTGCTGCCGGCTGGTTCGTTTCGGCACCTTCTCCACTAGGCACAGCCTGAAGCTGAGTGTGGTGGTGAAAGAGCCGGTCTTTCAATGAGTGCATTCCCATATTAAATGAGCTTCGGCGATTGAATTCAGGTTGGTTCTGCAGCGTTAGTAAATTATACCCCAGCATCAAAATAGCCCAGGCGACTACGCATGATATAAATAACCGCATCACAATAGCAGACTAGCGCAAACTGTACCAGACCAGACTCAATCAATCAATCAATCGACTTGACCATTCACTGAATCGATACCTGGATTAATTCCGGGATCAATTTTTTGCCTCGATGTCTGGATCAATTGCAGATTGAGCTACGGCAGGTCAGCTACCATCCAGCAGCTTGCTAGCCAACCCTCATGTTTCATTAATTTGTTGGCACCTTGGCATCAATTGTGCTTCAAATTGGGCAAGGCGCTGCTCTGCTAATCTGCTGGCCGCGATGCTGTCCATCATCCTTCTCCCTTGGCCCTCACAGTTGACCATTATCTGGGGTTTCCCTTCTTCAGGATAGCCGACTGGGCGACTCGGTGGCTCAGTTAACCTACCTAATCTGTGACTCGGGTGTCAACAGGCCTTAAAATGAACGACAGACCCAGTAAGTAGGACTGATATGTAGACTGAAATGTCTGGGCACTTCAAATAGGCGCGTGAATACGACAGGAGTGCTTGTTCTTACCGGTTCAAGGCGGAGTGGGGGGGAACGGTAGAGGCTGAGCAGTCACGTGAAATTTCAGGGATCAAAAAGCGACACACCAAAAGTGCAATATCGCGTGGGATAGGGTGATCACTGCTTGCGACGTTAAGAATGCTAGGCTTGTGTAACTTAGTGTATAGGTATTAGAATTGCCTTGAACATGTCGCCGATGTTCTGCTCGCGCCATGTACTCTTCTGCTTGCACTATGAATACTATGGACAATCAGCCCGCACCTATCCCCCATTGGCTAAAGTGTCCAATTGGCGAATAAGCGACTTTCTCGACGCAGGCAATCGCTCACACTCTGCTCGGATTAGTTGCTTTAAACCATCGACCGTGAACTCGTTTAACCCCATGTCAACGCGCACGAGCCTCTCGCTATCCACATAATGAAACTTGAGTGTCTCGGCACCACTGCTGTTGTCATCATACTCATTCAATGCCGCCACCAATTGGCGTCGGTCGAGTGTGGGGTCAAGCTGTCGCTGTTCAATGATCTCTCTTAACTTTTCGTCTCGAAGGTACTCATACTTAATCAGAGTGCCTCCTTCCCAAGACTGGAACTCGGTTGCCAATGGCCACTCTAAAGCTGTAGCGTCGAATACTCTGGTCAGTTCTGAAGTGTCAAACAGGTTCTTTGGTGGCACCCCACTGGCATCAGTGACACCAGAAAATAGTCTAGCGGGAATTGAGAATTCCTTGGGGTTCTTTTTGAGCTCTGGCTTCTGGATCCCTATATTACGAGTGCCCTCGTCGCCCTGGGGTTTGACAGAGCTTTCGGCTTCAATTTCCCAGACACTTGCATTGTCCTTTTCTGCTTCAAACACTACATGTGCTGCTACTTTTGCAGGCAAAATGCTTCCGTCGTTATACCGAGTATTCTTACTCTTTACTTCGCGCCAGATATTCTTGAGGCCGTCCATTTCTGCCTGAATTTCTGCGGGCTGGTAATTGAGACTGATCAACTGAGCAATACTCTGCGCCAATTCAGCGGTCGTTACTTTGGGTGCAACCGCAACAGTCAGTTGCTTGATCATCTCTTCAA
This sequence comes from Blastobotrys peoriensis, assembly GCA_003705735.3. Classification (NCBI taxonomy): domain Eukaryota; kingdom Fungi; phylum Ascomycota; class Dipodascomycetes; order Dipodascales; family Trichomonascaceae; genus Blastobotrys; species Blastobotrys peoriensis. The sequence continues at coordinate 109,895 of PPJJ03000016.1, read as the reverse complement.
TGGGCATGCTAGGAGTAGTACCCCCGGGGTCTGTCCTCAGCAATAATAGTAAATCTCTATACTCTGCAAGTTTTTTCGAAATGAGTTCCTGGAGAATCACTGCATATGCCCGTACTTTCTCGGCTGCTTCAGCTTTAAGGAATCGCTCAAATAACGCCGTGATTCCGAAATCCAAGGTAATTACCTTGATCACCCTGGTCCCTTGACTCTCGCTGAGCTCAAGCATGGCCGAGAATTCGCATCCGAATCTGGAACCAATGTGCCATTGCCTGCAAATGTTTGTGGGGTCAATTGCCGAGGTGTGAAAGACATGGATGACCCCAGTGGGAACTAATTCGAATCCTTGGATTGACTGGAGAATGCGGAGGTGTGGTGGGACAATTGCACAGTCGGGTTGAAGAGCGATGGAGTTGGACTGAAATGAGTCCGGTTTAGGAGAGCCCAACACGGGCGACGCAAGTTTCCATTGGAATCCTTGAGAAGGAACGAAAATGGCGTTAGATTCCATCCCGGTCATTGGCGCCATGTGACCGGATGTAATTGAGGACGCTGAGTGTATTGAGGGGACAGACTGGATCGAAGGAGTCGACACTGAATGGGTGGACTGAATTGAGCGTGAAGGTTGTGAAGACAGGTCGAGGGCCGAGACGGAAGGTAGCTCTGAGATCATTGCAGCGGTAGTGCTGGAGGTAGGGGATATAAAGACTGCCGGGGTTGAGAACGATTCTGAGAGATCGATGGCTGAGTCATTAGTTTCGAGCTTAGCGAATACAGAATTGGGAACTTCAACTGTTGGTGCATTTACACCCGAGGCAGTTCTGAAGGTAGATTGAGAAGAGCTTGATTTGGGGCTTTCGGGGGAAAGAGATTGCGATGAGACTTGGGGTTGAGGTTGAGGTTGAGGTTGAGGCTGGGGCTGAGGTCGTGGTGAGCTTGACTCCAAGGTCTGCAGGGCTTCAGAAGTCTGTGATTTTTCTGACGTCTGCGAGGTCTGAATGTCCGTGGTAATTCGCTGCGGTGATTGCGGCCGGAAATCGTATTTCAATGCTTGATGGCATTGAATTCTAATAGTGTCTACGATTGCTTGAGCGCAAGCGATGTGAGCATTGGATGGGTGGATCACCATAATTGTTTTGTCGGTATTATCCACCCATCGAATTCCCGCCACTTTTAAATGGTCAAGAGTGCGATTGGTTTGTTGGTTTGCCAATTTGTCGCCTTTATGAGAGATGCGGATGACCAAATCCGAGAATCCGTCAAACGACTGGAGTGCCGTCAACAGGTTTGCTCGAAATGCATCGGAGGGGCCCTTGCTAGTACGTTCAAATTCAATTGATACCATGGATACAGCAGAGCAGAAACTAAACGAAGTGAGCCCATCGATTACTGGAACTGTATTTGGAGCCCCGGCTGTGCAGAGCTATTTGGTTACAGGCTAGCGGTAATTGGGTCAAATGAAAGTTTGAGTTTAATGGTGGCAACGTAGCAATAGGTCATTCTTCAGCGGGCGGCTTGAATTGGATAGAGCCTCAGTAGCAGGAAAGCATTTAAAGAATTTAATTGGCGCCATGCTAGATGTATTAAGTATATTGTCCCCTGTCACTACTCTAGCTGCTGTCTATTCACACTCCTCTTTGTCCTATTTCACGCCCTTCTTCACCTCAACTCGCTATCACTCTACCTCTCCTGCCTGCTTCGTCGTCATCCCCATTGTCTCACAACTCATCGTGTCTCAGCTGCACGTCTAATCATACACCAGCCGCAAGCAGCTCTGCCCACTGCTACCTCTACTGGGTCCCTGCCGCACGTCTCTCCTCCCTGCTATCCTCCCTGCTATCCTCCCAGCTATCCTCCCTGCTATCCTTCCCGCTATCCTCCCTACTATCCTCCCTGCCTTCTCCCTGTCCTCACCCTGGCGCCCACCGGGCAATGCACGCCAATGCACTGCACCCAACCCCATTTCGGACTCCAACTGACGTATGTCACGTGGAAATGACGTCAAGCAACCAAGCTATCAGGCCTGCTCCCGTACCTCCCTTTCTGCCCGTGCCTCTCTCCTCCCCTACATCATCCTAGCCCACACTCTCCTACACCTCCCCTACCTCCTACCCTACGGCCTGCAGCCTGGCAGCTTACATAGTCTGTCAGCTGTCCCGGTGCCTAGACGGTAGCAACTAGCAACCTAAATGCGGGGTAGGCTGTGAAACCATTGCCATTGTAATTGAGCACTGTAGACTCTATACTACGCCACCACCGTACTACTACCACCTCTTGCACTCCTAGCTCCTATCCCGCTCCCCTCCTGTCCTCCCTTCTGCCCTCCCTTCTGCCCTCCCCTCTCCCTGCTTCTTGCTACGCCTGAGCCCTCGGCCTCGGACGGTGCCGACGCGCGTTGCTCTAGCAACTCTGCCCTTTGTTCCAGGTTCGACCCCCCAATCCGGTAATCCTGCACGGCCGAACCCCCGATCTCAGTATGCGACAGGCGGCAATCGTAGTTTAGGCTTTGGTTGCTGCACCAGGGCGGAGAAGAGGAATAAAAACAGGCCGTAGCTTAATTGGTGAGGACAAACTGCTCAGTAAGTACCGAGGACGGATGGGAGGTCGCAAAGAGGGAGCGAACGAGGGCAGGCACAGAGAAAGGGCGTGGCTGGGAGCAATGCTGAGATCAGGATGGGCGCTGATCGTTGCCTACTAGGCTGATTCTTTGTTGTCCGATAAGACGCAAGGCTCTGCGAGACGGTACAATTGAAGAAGCGCTAGTGGCGGTGACAGGTTTGGGGATCACAGTTTGACATTTTATATTGGACTGTGGAGCTTGTGACTAACGAGACGACAGAAGTACAAGGGATTTGATATTGACAGGCACTGGAGTGGAGGATAGAGATTGAGAGTAAGTGAAGCGGGGAGATAGCGAACTGATGGTGAAGGATGGCTGGACGGTGGAGAGTTGTGGAGGCAGTTGAAGGGGTTGGGGAGGTGGAGTTGTGCAAGTGAGACAGACACGATGATGCCGATGTATGAGATGGAGGAGATGGATGGAGATGGAGGAGATGGATGGAGATGGATGGAGATAAATGACGATGGCTGGCGGAGTTGTTTATTGCGAACCGACGAGGTGACTGTACCAAAGTACCATGAGCGATCGAAGTTGTAACTGGCAAGGTGCTCACTGGTGCGATGCTGGTGCGAACTGTGATGCTCTACGAATGCTGGCATGTTGCTGCTGGCGTTAATAGCCAAAGTGACAAGTGACAAGTGACAAGCTGCTGGGTCTTTATCTATTCTGTTTGCGCTTCTCGTTATCGCCATCGCCGTCGCCATCGCCGTCAACGTCGCTGTCGCTGTCACTACCATGCTGCGATCCTGTGCACCGCTGTCTCCACTCTAATCCGACCCACGCTGCGTCTCTCGTTATTGTCTGCTTTGCTCGTTGACCATGCCTCGAGGCTGCCTTCTGCGCTTGCTGCGCTCGCCACGCTCGTGATGGCCGCTAACTAGTGAACATATTCTCAAGAGCCGACGAACGACCGGTCAAAACGGTCTCCGTCACCGATGCCGAGTCCACAATCTCGTCTACGACCGCTCAAACCGCCCCGCGATCGCCACAACGAACGTCGACGTCGACGCTCATTTCGCCCAAATCGACCGCTAACGCCGCCGCCGAGGCCCACTACGCTAAGCAGCGCCGCTACGGGGTGTTTACCGGCCCTGGTGCCCCAGTGGTTGGGGTCCCTCAGCGGTCGTCTGATACTGCTGCAGTCTTAGCCAGTCAGAGCGATTTGTCGCTCAAACTGTGGCACCGGGAGTCGGTGTCGCCTCGAGCAACGTCGGCGGCCCAATTGGCTACCACTTCGGATTCATCGCCAGAGATCTGGCAGCCCAGTCCCAGCGCTTCGGCAGGAACCGCCGCGTTGCTCGCCAAAGACCGCCACTTGTCGAACGAAAAGATCCGCAACGAGCCATCAATTGTCGCCAGGACCAAGGCGGCCACGGCGTCGCGAGCTGCTCTGTCGGCTCACGAAGTCCCCGCTCACGTTCAGGCGGCCCAGGCCCTGCCCGACGCTTATTCGTGGTCGCGAGGCAATTCTCAGCCCGATGTGGTGCGCAGCGCATCGATGAAGGTGCTTAGTAAAGACCCCAAGAGCGCAGCAGCTGATGCTGCGTTGGCTGGAAGCGACGGCCTGCGCCGAGCCTCGTCAATTGGCGCCGGCGGGTTCAACGGGGCGTATGGCAGTGCTGCTGAGCTAGATTTGAGCAAAGTCGAGTCGGTTGCCCGGGCCAATGCCGAGCAGCGTCTTTCCAAGTTGTATCTGGCGTCCGATTCCAACAATGTGCTCAAATTCTCAGCCACAGGAGCCGCTGCATCTCACCAGGCCCTTCCTGCGACCCAGCAGGAATACGAGTCTCGCTATCTCAAAGAGCGGGACCACTTCCTCAAAGACGCTGCCAAAAACCACCTCAAGATTATGGAATTGGCTCGAGAGCGCACGTCACAGAACCTGTCCAAGATTGATCAGCGCGTGACTGAACGTAACCCGCTCCATAACAGCGCCCAAATCTCTGCAGTCGCTCTCCAGATTGCCGAGAAGAACTCGTCGGTCCGAATGGAGACTCACGGCAAAATTGACATTGGTGGTGGCAAGTTCATGACCCAGAGTGAAGTTGAGGCGATTGCGCAGCGCAACGTGAAGCCAGTTTTGGATGAGATTGCCGAAGTCGCCGCCAAGCAGCGCCAGGAAGATGAGGAGCGACGCCAGGCTGAGGAGGAGGCTCGTGAGAAGGCCGCTGAGGAGCGACGGTATCAGCAGGAGCTGCGAAACGAAGACAAGCGTATTCGCAATGAGGAGAAGGCACGGGACAAGATTGCCCGTGACAAAAAGCGCGCGGAGGAGAAGGAGGTGCGGTCCAAGGAGAAGGCAGCGCGCAAGGAGCGCGAAGCGGAGCTCAAGGCACAGCGATTGGAGCGGGAGGCTGAACTCAAGCACGAGCGATTGGAGCGTCAGACCGAGCTCAAGGCCGAGAAGCGAACCATTCGTGACAGGCTTCGATTGAAGCAGATCAAGCTGCGGGGGGCTCTAGACGAGGCCAAAAAGGCCGAGGAAATTGCTCAGGCTGAGGTCACCAAGCTGGCGGCGCTCAAGGAGGCTGCTCAGGCTCAACTGGACCAGGCAACCCATTTGGAGGAGGAAGAAGAGGCGAAGGAGGGTTCTGGAAACGAGGAATTGCTCGCGGCCGCCCGAGCAGTTCGTGAGAACCGACTAGCTGATCTCAAGGCAGCCGAGGAGAACTTGGCCGCCGCCGAGCAGCGACTCAAAGAGCTTCAGGAAGAAACTATGCAGACTGCTAACGAGAAGGGGGTTGTTGACGAGGACGAGAAGCGAGCTGATGAGGAGGTGGAGGCCGCCGAGACCCCGGCAGTGGCTGAGGAAGCGGAGGCCGAGGGGTCTGAGAAGGCCGAACCTGATGTCGAAAAGACTGCAGTTGGCTCGGACGACGAGCCAGAGTCGTCTAATTCTCAAGATGCTCGGAATGCTGAAGCAGCCGCAATTTTGGCTGCTGCTTTCCGAAAGCCTGAGCAAACTGAGAAGACTGGTGATGCCGAGGAGCCTGAGCCTGAGACTGAGGCTCCTGACTCAAAGGTATCACCGACCTCAACTGCTGCTGTGATTGCTCCTGTGATTGCGGCTGCCCCAGTCGTGGCTTCTCTAGAGACTCGAGATAAGGGCAAAGACAAGGTCAACGGGTCTAAGACTGAGAAGGCGGATGCTGCCGACAAGGTCGAGGAAACCACTGAGTCTACTCCTGCTCCAGTAGTGGCCACAATTGCCGAGGTTGAACAGGCCGAGGAGAAACCAGTTGAGGCTGAGAAGGAGTCCAAGGTGGATGCTGTAGCGGAGTCAAAGGCAGAGCCTGTCGCTGAGGTGAAGCCCACCAAGTCTGAGGAGCTTGGCGACGCAAAGGATGAAGTTACGACGAGTGCCAAGGCTGAGGCTGAAAGTGAGGTTCCTGAAGACAACGTCGAGATTCGAGAAATTGAGTCTACACCTGCTTCTGCACCCACCTCTACTGCTGCCCCCGTTACCGCCGCCCCTGCTTCGGACCTTGAAGAGGAGCCTGTAATTATTGGAACTCCTGTTGGCGCGCCTGCAACCAAAGCTGTTGCTGCTCCTGCTGCTCCTGCAGTGCCTACAATTGCCCCTGCCAAGTCTGAGTCCAAATCTGAGAAATCGGAGCGATCTGAATCGTCGCCAAAGAGGCTTCTAAAGTCTCTTCGCGACAAATTGTCGTCCAAGGATTCTGGGTCTGGGTCCGGGTCTGGATCGGGGGCTCCAGTGCTGCCCAAGGTAACGACAAAGACTACCAAGCAGCCTTTGCCGACAGCGTCTGACAACACCACCGGGTTAGCAAATGTCGCTGCTAAGGCCGCCACTGGCACCGAGAAGGCTGCCAACGATGTTGTTAGCAAGGCCAAGGCCGCTAAGGGCGCAATTGTTGATAAGGACGAAGACAAGGATGTTGATTTGACTCGTACCTTTTCTGGGTTTTCTGATCAAGACGACAGCGCCTTGGCTGAACCTCTAAAGACAGAAGGGGTGTTTCAAGAGCAAATTTAGGCAGTCGCTGACGCTATCTTCATTTGAGAGTAGTAGTAGTGGTTGGGCCAGTTGATATTTCCACAGAAATTATGCTGTCGCCATATGTATGATTCTATTTCCAATTTAATGTTATTGTAACTGACGGGCGGCAAGGAGTAGAGCTAGGGAGTCCGGGTGGTATTATAGGGATTTGCCATCTACTTTTTGGTGATTCCCAATTGCTGATTAGAATTACTGTGGTTATGCTCTGCTGTCTATAGCACTGTATTAGCCATTTCTACGGAATGGCGAGAAATTCTTCATTCGCACAATTGGTCAGTGTCAACTCTTTAGCATTGCAAATTAAATGTCATCATTGTGCGCGGTCCCATTTACTGGCAGAGGGTGGTTGTCGTTAGAAATCCGGGTACTGAGTTCGGGAATCATAAGTGGGCTGCGGCGGTTGGACCTGCTCTTGCCGGCTCAATTCGGGGCTGGGCCCAGTCTTGTAGGAAGCATCTGAATGAGATGTCGAAGGCTTCTCTGTGAGATGATGCCCCTTTTTCTTTCTGGTGGCCGGCAGCAAGTCGTAGGCCAAATTGAGCAGATAGAACCCGTACGAAAACGACAGCGTCCACTCACACACGGCAGCAGCACTTCGGTGGTGATTACGACCGCACACTGCAAACGCCACGGCAAGGCCCAATGCTAGCAGGAAAAAGAAGCCCTTGAAAATATAGGACGCTCGCAGCGATGGCAGGCCCTCATAAGATCGGTCAATAAAGTAAAATTCGCCAATGATGCACAGAATCGACAGACCCGTAAACACAATAAAGACCACCAGCATTGCGACATGGGCATGGGGGAAAGCGTTGGTATTGAAGATGGACACAAACACAATCCCCAGTTGGCCAATGACGCCAAACCCAATTGCAAATCCTGCCAGCACTTTTTCGAGTCTGCGTCTGTTTGGTATTAGACGTCCAGCATGGCGCAGGTACCGTTCGGACACTAGCGCTAGTACGTAACAGAGAGCCTGGGTACAAGCGCAGGCGATAAAGATCGGTTGAAGGTTTGTAGCGCCGATATTTGAAATGTACACAAACCATTGGTTGGCGTATTGAACCTTGTATGTGGGTTTTCCTTCAATTGACCATGCGACAATAAGAGCAATTAGCATTCCCCACCATACAACGGCGCCGAAAAGGGGCAAGCCCCAATGATGGAATAAATAGAACATAGCTTAGCGAGCTGAGCCAGTAAATAGTGTAGCGTCTAGCCAGTTGTAGCAACACCACAAGCACCGTTCGAACTCCGGATCGTCCTCAACAGGTCCAGTGGTAATGGCCTCGATGTTCAGATCAGGTCCCGGTTGTCTTTGTAGACCTGATTCTCAGTCCGGGAACGCCGGAAAAGCTCTAGTACGGTAAAGCCGTAGTCGTGTATAGTCGTGTGTAGTCGTCCAGAGCGTCAAAGCGTCAAAGCGTCAAGAGCAGGTCGAGGCGAAGTTGAGACGCAACAGCGTTCTAGCAGTTCAGTACTAACCCGAGCGCCTGTTAGCGATATTTCAAGCTTTGTGTCGGTTTGTCCGGTTTTATCTCGATCGAGGCTGATCACAGACTCGATTCGTCGAGGCGATGCTATGACGTAGGCGATGCGACCCGCCAGGGAAGGAAAGACTACGTCTGAGCAGGCTGAGTAGGCAGAGTAACCAGAAGGTGGCAAGTCAAAGGCAAGACAAATGGCTGGGTAGGATTCGGGCAGTAAACTTGGGGGGTGTTTTAACCTAGATTCATGTCGGCTATGGATTTAAATGATGGGCTGGGCTCAAATTGGCCGAAATTTCTCCGGCCCGGGGTAGGTTGCTATAGCGCTAAGGTTGCTGCCGGAATGGGCCAAGCATAGGGACGGGTGGCGCTGACAGGGCGTAAGCAGAGGATGGTGACGATTGGAGGAGAATTCTGTGGTGATGTCACAGTCCAGCGTCCTGTGCCAGTTCCAGCGTCCAGTGGCTTGGCTCCACGTAGTGCGAAGGTGTACTCCTCCGGTTACTCCCTGTGCTGGTGGCAGGCGGGGTAGAGTGGAGTGAAAGAGGTGGCTTACTGGTGCTGAATGGTACTGCAACAACCTATGTCTGAGTGTGTATATCTGAGTGTATATATCTGAGTGTATATATCTGAGTGTATATATCTGAGTGTATATCTGAGTGTATATCTGAGTGTGTGGCTGCATTTTAATTTGCGCTCAGAGACCGTTACTTGGCTGTTTGCCATGCTGATTCACTGGGTTAGTTGCTCGATGCAAGCTTATTTCCTGTTTCGGCTCTCCATTGTTCGACATGCAGGGACTGGCGAGGAGGCCGGAGGGGACACCAGGGGGGGGGAGAAGGGCAAAATGGCAAAATGGCAAAATGGCAGGAGCTGGAGAATAGAGAGGGAGGAGCAAGTGTGCTGTAGTGCGTCGTGTAGTGCGGTATATTGTGGAATGTGGATGAGAGTAATGGATTTGGAATTCCAGTGGTGGTCGTGGCGCAGTAGTGGGTGTATTGGTAAGGCTGCTGAGTGCAGCGACGGGGCAGTGGATGGAGACAGGAATGAGGAATGGGGGGGAATGGGGAATGGGAAAGGAGTTGGAAAGGTAAACTGGGCATTATCGTTATGGTACTGATGTTTGCAGTCCCCTTAGTCGCTGTCGTGCCAGTTAGTCGCTGTGGGCCAGTTTGTCGTTGTGGTGCCAGTTAGGGCCGGCTAGTGACTGCGCTGTCTGGGTGTAAGGCTTCCACCTAGCCATCAGGTTACGCAGTAACAGTATTGCACTACAGTCAGTCGAGATGCTAATGCTATTCCTGTGAATAGAATGAGCGATAATAATGAAAAGAGACTGTCTGTTGTGTCTGATTGGCGTCAATGCTGGGAAATTGCACCGTTGCTGTTGGTAAGCAGTAGCATCCACACCCCCGCCGTACCATCCTACATTATGCGACTTAATTACGACATACAGTCTCGCACTACCTTAAAGACAAGCACCTCGCACTCAATACCCCCAATGCGCAGCCAACCACCTCATATCCTGCCAGCAACACACCCAGCAACATACCCAGCAACCACACCTAGCAACCACACCTAGCAGCACTGCCTCGTATACTCATTAGCTCTTTGCCTTTGTCCTTTTTCCCCCACCTCCCCCAGTCTGCCCCCGCTCGATCTTATCTCCGTCTTCCCAACTGAGGTTATCAGATTTTTGATTTTTTCAGGAGCCGCACCTAGATCACCACGAGCCGCAGTTTATGACTGCCAAGACAGCCAAGTTCGCCAAACGACAGCCTAAGAAACTGACTCTGGGCACTGCTAACGGGCGTGCTTACTAACCAGACCAGCTACGTCCAGGTGATACGGGTAATACGAGTAATACGAGTGATACCGGTGATCCCTGATATTGCTATTGAAAACACCTGGGATTCACAGAACCATAACCATAGCTGGTCGCACAACTCGACCCGGCTGTAACTGATCCCGATTAGCCTTAATGAAAAGGGCCGCCGAAGATGACAACCCTCGAGCTCGGGTCCGAGTAGCTCGCGCGTGTGATCATTGTAAGCGCAAAAAGACCAAATGCGACGGAACGACCCCCTGTGGCCCATGTAGGAAACATGGGTGGACCTGCATCTACTCTACCACTGCGCTGCCCGGGCTTCGCGACTTGACCAGCACTGCGCCCGGTAGTGGCCTGGGTACTGGCCTGAGTGGGGGAGGTGCTAGTGGCATTGGCAGCTTGTCAAGCTCGGGGTCCCTGGTGACTAATGGAGGAGCACACTCGGCCGGGCCAGGAATTGGCGGTGGTCCGACCGGTGGCGCGACCCTGACTGAACTGTGGCAGCGTATTCAACATTTAGAGACCCTGGTGGGCGAAAAGAGTCAGGTAGAAACGCCTGCCGAGGACAATCGGTATATCCCGGTAGCCAGCGGAGGCAGCTTGGGCGACAATGACGATTTGTACGATGGCATTTCTTCTCGATGCTTTGTGCGACTGCCGGCGGCATTTGGCAAGAAACTCCACAATGCGCTGCCGGCTGAAGATCAACGCCAAGTCAAAATCCCTCGGGTCCAAGGATACGGATGGAACATGAGTGGCCTGCATTACCTTCAGCTGGCCCCGGTGGCGCCTCCGGCCGTCACTCTGGACCGAGAAACCGAGTCGTTCCTGGTCGAATACTACTTTGCCCATATTAATCCCCTGTTTGCAGTGCTGCACAAACCAATGTTCCTCAAGCAGTACGATGCATACATAAACGCGCGCCCGGAAGACCTTAAGCAGTACCGGCTTTTCATTGCCCAGCTGTACATAGCGCTCGCTCACGCAATGCGGTTCGCTGAAGTCCGAGGTGTGCGCCAGTTTCGCCGCGGCCTTGAAGAAGAGCTCTTCACCGACGGATACTGCGCGATTCAAGCTTACGGGTTCGAGTGGGAATCGCCAGAAATCTCGCAAGGGTTCCTGGTTGCGACTCTGTACCTCCGATGCTGCTACCGCCAGTCCGCGACTTGGGCTTGCCTGGGCCAGGCGTCTCGATTGGCGTCGGGGTTATGTATTATGCGACACATGAGAATGATTTCAGCTTACGACCGATTCAAAATCGAGCGAGTGTACTGGTGCTGCTACACAATTGACCGCATTCTGTCGCTGGAGTTTTCTCGGACTCCAGTGTTTTCAGAATCGGAAGTCCCATTTCCTCCTCCTGCGGAGACCGAGTACCAAGACGACGGGTGGATGACTCCGTACGCATGGGGGATGTTAACATTGGCCCGGGTCACTACCAAAATCCCCCTCCATCATGGGCCCACCGACGACGTGATGTCTACCGAAGTGGCGTATGAGCGCCTCGTTCGCTGGAACCATGTGGTTGGGGAGCTGTTTGGCATGAACAGCGACGCAGACTTTCGCGGGAATAACAACACATTGGATCCCGTACTAGCCGCCCAAGTGCGAATCCAATACCACCTGTGTGTGCTGAACCTGTTTCCAACTACTCTGTCGACAATCATCGGTCAATCGAAGATTCCGCCGTTCCCACTTCGCATTGAGCTTGTGCGGGTCCTCACCAGCACTTCACAGTCACTTATCGCCATTGTCCAGAAGCTGCTCGATGAGCAAGGAGGCCGCGTCTTGTACCCGTGGCACAATATTTTGAGCTCGGTGTTCTACCCGTCAGTCATCTTGCTAGTAATTATCCAGTCTGGGGTTGGCGAAGTGGCCACCGACACGGAAAGGTCGTTACAGTTAGGGGCGCAATTGCTCGACTCGCTTGCCGCAGACGGCCGATTTGGAATGGCCAAGGAGTGTCAATGGGCGTTGCGGACGCTGAATCGAATGGCAATGCTCAAACTACGGCGACGGGAACAGATTATCGAAACCGCGGGCATTACTCACGACGACGACGAAGTACACAATTCTAAGCGGTTTGGACTTTTTGGGGTCTACGACGCTCAAGGTAACCTACGGGCTGCCTACACTAACCCTCCACCAGGCGAATCGCCCAACACCTATGAGGCAAGCCGGCTACCACCGCCGCCAGCAGCGGCGGCCGGACATCGAGACCGGGGAACTCCTGCTACTTCTGGCTCGGCCACTTCGACCACCCCTACGACCCCTGCTGGCTCTCTGAGTGGCTATCCAGGGAGCCAAATAAACCGCCAGAACCACCTCGCCAGGTCCAGTGGGGCGCTACCTGGCCAAACCCTCGGCAATTTGCCCGAGGGCCTGTCGCCAGACCTTGGGTTTATGGAGCCGTTCATTTCGGATGCAGATTTACAGGCCAGCTTTGGAGCGTTTGACCGGTGGGCAGAGGACCAGGCTCTTTTCAATCTCTAGACATGCGCAAGCCAAATGCCAATAATACCGTTACGAAATAACACACACCCACCCTAGCCCGCAAAACAGCAGTCCGACTGGATACGTGGCCAAGAACACCCGCGACGATAGCACCCCTGAGTGCTTGAGACCTGTGGTGGTGGCATACACCGACCAAATGACCAGAACCGTATCGACAGGCAGGCGGATGAGCCGGTACTTGACAAACGCCGACAGGACCGCTGCAATTACCAGGGGGAAAAGCGAGTAGCCCGTGACACAAAGAGCATGGAAGAACGAGATTGACCCACCCAGCAGCTTGATGTTCAGCGCCACCAGTAGCTGACCGAGCCAAATGATCGTGAACATGCCTGAAAACACTAGCGACGACTGGTGCTGCGGGGCAACCATCGATAAGGTGGTCGAGATTAGCAGACAGAACACCAGCGGCCCCCACAGGTCCCATTGAAGCGTGGGGTTGCTGTTGGCAATCTCATTGTCGCTGGCAGTGCGCCAAACTACCTGGCGGAGTCGCAGGCCAACTGCCTTCACATCTCGTCCCAGTGTCGTCAATACGGGCTCGTCCAGAGTGTCTCCGCCCATGAACCGACGTTCCTCTAACCGCTCGGATCCGTACTGTGACACCGAAGGAGGCTCAGGGATGGGGCCTCTTTGGTAGCTCTGACTTGGCGCCGTGCCAGCTTCGTCATTGACGATGTAGTCGTTAGCCGGGTCCTCGTCAATGAGGAAGTCGTCCTGTGTGGGTACGTTTGAGTACGACATTGGTGGAGTGAGGTGTCCAAATCATGAATCCGATGGATGTTAGGGTTTAGGGCTGAGGCTGAAACCTACAACGGGGTCGAACGTGACTGAGAGAACCACGTGACTGAATTCGTCCCTGAGACGAGCTACGGTGTACGCGACAAATGACTGAATTGGAGTGCAACTGCCGCGCGATTCCAGCGCTACTGGGGCCGGGACTGATGCCGAACGAGGCGTTCTGGACCCTTGACTCCTTGGCCCCTGGAGCTGGTCGCTATCCCGAGTCGATCGGAGTTAATGCGGTTGAGCCGCACTGGTCCCGGAGTCTGCGGACTTAAGGTTAGCTGTCGTCCTCCAATTCCATGCGGTCGGTTGGCGATTGTGGCCCGTATTTCATAGATAGTACTTGATGGGCTCGGATATCCGAATGGCTGAAGTCCGCCGAGCTGGTAATCCTAATGCAATTGATTCTATAAGAATGGGTCGAAGTCCCCTGGTAGCTGAAACTCCTATACCACATACATTTGCAAACAATAGGTGCTGACTTCATAATGGCATTCGCAGATTACCGACAAGTCTTGAAAATCTTGCTCTGCCCAGGGAAACCCACTTATACTGAGGAACAGTACCCTGACCTCTCAGGCAAGGTCTATGTTGTTACAGGCGGCCCTACTGGAATTGGGTTCCATGTGACCCGATTGCTGCTGAAAAAGAAGGCCAAGGTCTGGATTGTAGCTCGCAACCAGGGTAAGATGGACGACGCGATTGCAAAGCTCAAGGCTGAGTTTCCCGACAGCAATGTCGACTCGTTGGTGGTGGACTTTGCCGACCTGACTTCTATCAAACCAGGGGTTCAACGGCTGTTGAATGCGGAGAGCCAATTGCACGGAGTCATCCTCAATGCCGGGGTCATGCTGCCGGCCCAGTCTCGTACCAAGCAAAACTACGAGTCCCAATTGGGCATCAACGTGTTGGGCCATCACCTGTTTCAAAAATATCTCAACGATCTTGTAATTAGTACTGCCAAAGTGTCCCCGCCCAACTCGGTTCGAATCTTGTGGGTGTCGTCGACTGCGTTTGTGCAGGCACCCCCTAAGGGCGGGATCCAGTGGGACGATATCAATTGGGAGCACACTGCCGAGAACAAGACTGTGGCATATGGCCAATCCAAGGCAATGAACGTGTACCAATCCATTCAGTGGGCCAAGAGGAACCGTGACTGCGGAGTCGTGTCAGTGTGCTGTGACCCCGGCGTTCTCAAGACCGAGCTCCAGCGAGACTTTGGTACCATCCAAGGCACCATTGTGAACTCACTGGCTGGTCCTGCACACTATGGCGCCTACACCGAGCTGTACGGAGTCTTGCACCCATCGTTCACTGCCAAAGACATTGGGGCCTTCAGCATTGCCTATGGCCGGCGGGGGTTTTTGAGAAAGGATATCGAAGAGGGGGCCAATGGCGACCAGGGAACTAAGCTCTGGGACTGGCTCGAGGAGCAGGTCGCTCCGTACTACGTGTAGTCCCAGCCACTGCCTCATTACACAGTCTGACGCCCACACCCCCGGGAAGGTACTAATCGAGCCTGCCTCTAATAAGGGCGCAAACACTCCCTGCCACAAATCATATATCATAATTTACTCAAGGTACTCAGCTTACAACGAGCACCTCTACGCCGCCTCTTCAGCCAGCTCCTTCGCTAGACTGTAGGACCGTTCAAAGTACTCATTAGGGTGGGTGATGGTCCCCAACTCCCGCTTGTCTTGGGGATGGGTAATCTCGTATACTCTCGAACATGCAACATGGTACTGCTGTTTCTTAACATCCTCAGCAATTAGCCCCAATTCCTGGACGTCAGTCACACCCATCGCCTTGAGCCCGGCGTGGAGCTGGTCTTCAGAAAACTTTCGGTATGGACAGCCATGGTGCCCCGGGTCGGTCGCTCTACCGATTTGCAAACAGTCCATGGGCCTGAAGTCAATACGAGACCCTTCCAAGCCATACATATGTCGTACATTGTAGGAGTACTCCTTCTTGAACTCGTCGTCAGACTTGGTTTTGAAAACGCCCCGCCAGAACGCTAGCGACTCTTCCACAGACAGTCCAATCCCCTTGAGGAACCCTCCGTACTGTTGGCGCACCGGGTACATTGCGTGATTAGCAGTACGCGAATTGTGATGCATGGTGCGCATGCACAGTGGGAAGTGCTCAACTAGACTATCAATATCCTTGGCTGTGATTTCGTCGCCCTCAGCCCGAGCAGAGGAATTAGTGAAATCAGACCGCGACGGCATCCCTAATTCCAAATGGCTCAATACTGGCAAAAGCCGGTCATCTTCGTCCAGCCGAGGCAGCGCTCGCGCAGTCGTCTCTAGTGCCCGTCGGAGCCGCCTAGCAAACTCGTTCACTACCAACTCGCGCTGGTGGCTGAGAGGCACATACGCCTGTCCCTGGCTCAAGAACACCTGTCGCCTGTCAACAAGATCGGCCACCTGGGTCCAGTCAAGCTTGATGTACTCGCGGCTGGCCGCCCCTCCAGAGCTGCTTTGATTCCAAGAGATTTCTGGCTCTAGCTGCTCGACCTCGGCGTCCGAAACGGCTTCCCAGCCAAAATCAAGACTTTTGAGGAAGTGTGAGCGGTCTTCAAGGTCGTCAGAGTTGTACCGCATCTTGAATAGACTCGTTTCCAATCTCACAAACCGCTCCTGGAGCTCGGGCGTCCTGCAGAACACTAGCCGCAAAATGTAGTGTGAATAATGATCCTTGCGTCGCTCTTCCTCGACGTTTTTGGAGCTCATGCGGTTCGATCCCAGCGGTAACAGCTCGTCCAGCTTCTTTTTGACCGCGGGAGTCAGCTCATTACCTCCACCACGAGCATGTAAGTGCTCAATCTCCGATAGCACCCGCAGTCGGTCAATAGCCCATCCTTCAAATTCGTCAATAGTGATCTCGGCCAGCGGCGGGGTCAAATAGAATGATAGTCTATGGGGATAACTTGTACTTCTTTCTACCAGTAACGCGTCGACCTTACGCTCAGCAGCTCTCTTGCGTCTCTGGCCAAACATGACGATGTGTGGAGACAAGAGACGCGTCCAGACGCGTTTTAATTAAATTGATATGTCCGGTGCGGCAACACGCGCCGCGCTCATGAAGCGACACACAGTTTGGAGGCGATGGGCCAAAATAAATCTAGCACTACCCGTGCTCCACCGTACCACTCCTCTACAGTACCCAAAAGCACCCCACTACAATTGCCGAATAGCATTCTCCAGTCTCAAATCATCTACTTTCCTCCGGTCTGGTTCATGGTATTCACTACACGCTTTAAAAATGCTAGGTCTCGGCGCCAGAACCCAGGAGTGCTCGGTACCTAAGCCCTTCGCCGACTCAATTGGGCGACAGTTACACTGTGACTGCGAACACGGCCGATTCTAGGAGGCTCTGGCTTGTCCAGCTTGTCCCGATTAATGCTACCCTCAGTCCGGCCTCGCTCTCGCTCGGGACCGACTGGAGGATGATCAGGGCGATTAGGTCCAAGCACTAGAGTCAGCTCGCCATCGTCGTTAGAGTCGCTGCTGTCATCATCCGAAGACAGTGACCATGCGTTCTTGGAGACATTAGCAAACCCTGGCCCAGAGCTCCTGGCCAGGTTAGGCTGCGCTGAGACAGAGCGAACACCGCCATCCCCAAGCCCTTCGCCTTCGATGCGAGGAGGCAGAAGGGTCCCCGGGGATGGCGGCGAACCGAAAAAGTTGTAGTCTGGTGTCCGGAACGCAGAGTCGTAAGTTTTGTGAGGGTGGTGTTCGTTAATGTCGTTATTATGATTGTCGTGGCCCTCAAGAAGCGAATTGAGGTTGAAGTTGAAAGTGGATGCAGATAGTTTCGGGGTCACTTGGGGGTCTCCAGTACCCGGGCGGACGGTAGGAGCAGGGTCTGGACCTTCACCTTGATCTAATAATGAGCCTAGCGCTGCTAGGCTACTGCCAGCACCGGCGGCACCAGGAGCAACCCCAGAGCCGTGAGCGTACAGCTCAGAACTGGCACTCAGGGGCCGTCTGGATTTGGCTGTGGTCGAGTCGAGGCTGCTAGCGAGTTTTGAAGAAGGTGGCTTCATTTCAGTTGCCGACGCACTCATTCCTACTGATTTTGAAAGATGGTGTCGGTGGCTGCCACCAGCAGTGGCACTAGCGGTGGCCGGTTCCCGTGATGCGGACCGGGAAGTAGACCCCGAGCCGAGGCGCGACGACGATGACGAGGCCGACGACTTGCGTCGTCGAAGTCCGGCGATCTGTAATGCCGAAGACCCAAACTTGGTCAGGCCTCGCTTGATTTTAGAGGTAATGCCCTGGACAGCGTCCTGAACTTCCTCACCCGTCACCTCAATCGGCTGCTCCACGTCGGCCGGGTTGGTCAAAAATACCTGCAACCTCAGCTGGTCAAGGCCGTCACAGATCCAGGGGTGGGTCTTTATAGAAGGAATGCCAATGCGTTTGGCTGGATCCTTTTCCATCATTTGTCGCATCAAGTCTTTGGCCAACTCGAGGTCTGCGTCTTGCTCGCGGGCCACTGTAGGCGACGATGGCGTGCCGGCCGCCACAGGAGACATTGCAAACCCACCGGGAGACCCAATTGACGACTTCTTGCTGCCAGGAGGGGTTGGAACCGGAGGCGGGACTTTAACTGGGGGGAGCGAAGACACCGATGAGACTGCAGACGCAGGTGTCGATGCAGACCCAGCAGTGAATGTTGGGGCAGACGGGTCTGATGCTGAGACGGACTGCTTAGCGCGACTTGAGTGATCCTGAGTGGGGGGATAGTAGAATATCGATCCCGAGAAGTCGTCGTCGAGATTATGCTCTTCAGGGAGTTCAGGGTGGTCCCGGATTTCATGCTGGCGGTTCTGGTGCTGGAGTGGTGGGGGGTCAGGCTGCTCATCGGGGAAGATGAGAGGCTGGTTTACAATTACACTAAGCAGCTCGAACTCTGAGTCGGCGGTGAAGGGCACCTTGCCGTAAAGCAGGCAAAACATTGTCACTCCAAGTGCCCAGATATCGATCGAGGCGGTGATTTTAGGGCGCAGCGACGGGTCAGTAGACGGAATGCAAACTTCTGGGGCGAAAAACGCCGGGGTCCCTGCAGTTTTGGCCAATTCAATGTCATCTTGGCCCGAGCCTGCCGCGTACGACACTCCGAAATCGGAGATTTTGACGGTGCCGTCGGCAGCGCACAGCAGGTTAGCCGGCTTGATGTCACGGTGGATAATGCCCTGGAAATGGAGGTACTCGAGGCCGAGAATGACGTCGCGGATCGTGGACCGGGCCTGTTCGCGGGACAGCGCGGGGGCGCCGGCCTCGGTCTGCCATGCTACCTCGCCCCTCTCGACGTACTCTAGCACCAAGTAGATTTTCTTGGACTTTGAATCGTCGAGCACTTCTCGGAGCCGGACAATGTTTGGGTGGACGCTCTTTTTGAGAATTGCAATTTCGCGGCGGATCTTTTCCTCTTGAGACGACGCCGAGTTTCGGCCAAACCGCGGCCTGCCAATTCGGTCCACGACCTTAATTGCCACGTACTCGCCCGTCTCATTGTCGCGGCCGAGCTTGACTTTGCCGTGCTGGCCGCGCCCAAGCTCGCGAATGATTTCGTAGGTGTTCAACGTCTTGCGCCCAGACACGGGGTCGTAGTCAATGTTAATATGATGGGTCTCCTTGACCACGGCCACAGGCGACGACGGCACTGACGGCGTGCTTGCGCCAGACGATGCGAGCAGTGGCGACATAACCCCCGGAGTCGACGTGCCCGAGTCGGAGTTGTTAGTTAGTGTAGATGCAGTAGTAGTAGAGGCGCTTTGGCGGAGCGACGTTTTTCGGTCCACAGACCCTGGGCCAGTGCCGAGTCCGGCGGTGACATTCGAGGTGCTCGCACTAGCCATCGTGGCGGTGGACGACACTGCCAAGTTCTGGGATGAGTCTCGGTGCAAAATCTGGTGAAGTCGAGAATTTGCTCGGCCAGATCCAGTCCGTCCTAGCGGGATGTGGGTATGGCCTGGAGCGATAGCTGGCGACGGTGCGGGCGACGGTGCGGGCGACGACGTAGTACTGCGAGCGCCTCGTTTGTCCGACGACAATCGTAAAAAAGACGACGGTGACGACATGACATAGCAGGCTTGCGAGGCAGTAGTGGTAATGTTACGAGCAGTGACGAGCAGTGCCTTCAGCCAGTTAGGTGACCGGGATTTACGTCAGCACCCAACTCCGGTAGAGCCTCAAGCTGATGCCCAGTACAAAGTCAGCTCGCAACCTGGAGGCACCTGGCAGCGGGGATTTGAGTCAGCTTGTCTCTCCAGTCTGTGTTTATGCTGCAGCTGGCGGCCGAAGTCTTGGTAGCTACCTTGTTCTATCAGCCCTTTGCTAGCCTTAGCCCTGGCCTTCTCTTGTCTGTGCTCGCAGCTTTGACTGTTTGTACGACAAAAAACCGTCCCAAACAGGAATTCGGGCCATCACCGATAAGCCGCGCGCCCCCCCGGCAGGCCGCACCACCATGAGGAGTCGAGTCCGGGCGAACCAAGTGGGTAGAGGCAGAGAGGCCCGCGAGAGGAAGAGTCAGGGTAGTGGTAGAGGCGCAGAGGACAGGCAGGTAGAGCAATGCTATATAGGTTGTACTGATGCTGTGGTTGTCGTATTACATCTGGTCTGCCGCGGTAGTTGCTGGTCCGGGAAATTGGCTGCAGAATGACATCATGGGGGAGGACGGTAGTGGGAGACGGAAGCAGGGAGCAGGGAGGTGAAAGGGAGTTACTAAGGCTGTGGGAGAAGAGTTGGGACTAACGGGGGAACTTGGAAGGGAGCTGGGAGGGAGTTGGAAGGGAGCTGGGACTAACCAGGGTTGTGGGAGAAGAGTAATCGGGACTAACTGAGGCTAACTGGGCAAGTTGGAAATAAATGGTGTGGTAGGAGTTGGCTGAGCTTGGCTGGCATGTCAAGTCCAAGGCGGATTGTCAAGCGACACCTTGTAATATACCTACTTGCGTCACAATGATCAATTAATGCTATTTTGCAGCTAGGACCAAACGGCTCGCTTCATTCGATACCCTAGTAACCCCCAAAACGTGGTATCCTTGTACGCCTCGGCCGACGATACAATGTCAGCGGTAGAAAAATCAGCATTGGCACACACTTCCGTCAATGCCTTGACCAGGTCAGCAACATCGCCGTCCTGTAACAGGGGCTGTTTCAACCCAATCTTGACGACTTTACCAGCATCATTTCCCGTGCCTGTGTCCGAATCAGCGTCGATACTGGTGCCATTGCCAGTGCCATTGCCAGTGCTAGGACCCGTAGCGCGCCCAGTTTCCACACTGCTATACAAGACTCCGTCCTCTTCGTAACTGATAACCACTCCTACATTCAATTGTTCGTCCTTCGACAGCCTAGTCGTCAGCTTTGTAAAGTACTTGCCATGCTGGATTGCTCGCACACTGCCAGCCGGTATTTGCCAGTACTCCTCTACCCGCTCGTTTTTTATATCAAACTGGCAAATATACACTGCCGCGTTCGACACCAGGACTAACCGTTCACGCAATCTCGCGCCTCGAACTGGGGTGTCTGCCGCCAGCCTGGCTGTCCCTAGCACGCTCCAACCCCCAACATGGACCTCGTCCTCTGACTCGGCCACAATGCCCCATGCAATGGCAATACAGCTCTGCTTAATGGAGTCGACATCAATTGCGGGGTCCGTCGACCTCAAATACTGCTCAAACTCCACAAACACCTTGTCACCAACATTGCCAAGCACATAGTCTAGTACTGCTTGGGTGAAAAAGTCAGTAATCATGCCATGATAGTATCGAGTCAGCGTCAAGTACGCATCTGTAAGCAGGCCGCGGTAGTTACGGTGCCGGGTGCGAGTGAAATCACCCTTGAGCGCGTTGGTGCTAGAGTACTGCCGCGAAATGGCGTCCCCATTGTCAGCCCACAGCCCAGCAAACACTCCAACAAGCCTGTCCGAGTACTCAATGCCGCGACTCGCAAGTTGTTTCTTCAGCACTGCAGATGCACACTCAGTCTCTACTACGTTTGTGCGGTCAAGACAGTCAATGCAATTAACTCTCAGCACTCCACTCTGTCGTCGAACGACATCACCACTCCCGCGCTTCTCTGTCCACCCAGAGGCCTCTAACTTCTCCCCAATTCTAGTCTCAGTCAGCAGCTTCTGCACATTTTCAAACCGCATCCCTTTACACTGGGCATGGAAGTCAAACCACTCAAGGTAAACGCCATGCTTTGCAGCCAGCTTTTCATAGAGCTCGCCCACCGCTCCTTCACCGCTCGGCGGCCGCTCAATCAATTGGACCCCCACAACTTCGCCATATGCGGCCTGGATATCTCCAAAGTGCTTTTGGAACGCAGCGTCTGCTCGCGACTCAGGCTGGGAAATTTTGGGGGTCGGCTTCAATTGGTATGGTGACTGGGTGAAGTACACTGGAATAGAGCCTCTAACCTGGGTGAAAGACATGATGTCATCGTCATTGACAATCAGTGCTTGCTCGGTTTCAACCCAATTGGCACAATTTCCGTCTTTGTCAACGCCTCGGCGCATATACCTCACGCCATTTCGCTTAGTACTTCGACGCGAAATGAGCACTAGCCTGGCTCCGGCAGCGATCTCAGCGGTACCAACGAATCCTTGAATCACAGCAATTCCGAGGGAACCCAAAACGGAGCCCGTGGAGTCTCGATACCCTGTTAGGAGAGCCAAATTCTCTAGCATTTTTTTGTTGAACAGAAGTGATTCTCTAGGACCCTGAGCAGTTTGAGTCAAATCATTTGTAAGGTCCAGATCTGAGTAGTAAAACGATCGCGACTCAAACAGCGCTTTTACGCATCGAATGAATTTGGGAATCAGAGATGTACCAGGCCTATTCTCAGCAGCCCGACCAGAGCTACTCTGGCCAGCTCCAGACCCGGTATTGGTACTCTCAGAGGCAATCTCTTGTGTTCCCTCTCCATCAGCCTGCTCTAAAATTGGCGGGCTTCGCTCATCGCTCTCTCCCACGTCGGTCCCATCCCAATTACTAAGTACAATAGAGCTCTTTCTCTGGACCAGCACCCTTTCTATAATCGACTCCACCGGTGTTCCAGGAGTTCCAGGAAGCCCTGGGGTCCCAGGGGTATTTGAGCCACGGGCACGATTTTGCCCTGAAGTTTCTACAGCTTGAGCCTCAAACGCATGGGGGACTTCCCCTAGTCCCGGGTCTTCGCTCTCAGTTCCGTCGGTTCCTTCCGTGTCGCTTCCCGACTCAGACCTTCCACTCGACTGGGCTTGGGCCTGAGCCCTGGCTGCTTTCACCACAATGTCTTTGGCAGCATTGTACTGAAGCGGCACAATCAGTGTCTTCGTAACCACATGGATTGGCTTGCCTGCCACCACCGTAACTTGCTCTCTGCCAGTGACTGCGACTACAAACCCGGGGCCGAGCTTGAACGATCCCAAGAGGCCAAATATTTCAACTGCAGGGGAACTGTTCACCTCGTCCGGCACGGGGGCTGAGTCTGTCGAGAGTTGTGGTCCAGCTGAAGCAGCGTACGGTATTCGGATCCGCTGCTGTTCGTCGCGAACATCGCGAACCACCAGTCCATCAGATTGTACCGTCAGTTCCATCACCACGGCCACAGTTCATAGTAAAGTCGAAAGTGTCGCATCTGATCTGGTGATTGTTATGAAGTTGCTGCGATTAGCTGATCTATGCATATCGCTGCAGCGGGAAGCGGCAGCGGTCGATGGGTGGTGGTTATTAGTGGAAGGGTCGCTGCTACAGACAGTACGAATCCATCGTATGCTCCAAGGATAGCCTACATCGACTAGCAACATGTCGTTACCTTTCAATGGTTTCTCAACCTTTGAGGTGAATACTGGAGACGTGGTGATTCGCGGTCAACGAGGGGGCAATGGCCCGGTCGCTTTGCTCATTCACGGCTTCCCCCAATCGCAAAGAATCTGGAGAAAGATTGCCGAGGACTTGAAGTCGTCGTTTACGGTCGTGTGCCTCGACTTGAGGGGCTATGGAGAGTCGTCCAAACCTAAGCCTGTAGGGTCCGATCACCATACCTACTCCAAGCGAGTGATGGCCGAGGACTGTATCAAGGTTCTGGATAGCCTAGGACACGGTCAGGTCAAGTTTTACTTGCTGGCCCATGACCGAGGCGCGCGAGTGGGCCATAGACTGGCAGTGGACTACGAACCCCGAGTGATCAAGGCGATGTTTCTTGATATCGCCCCGACATTGGCAATGTACGAGCAAACGAGCACCCAATTTGCGGCAAAGTACTTCCACTGGTTCTTCCTTATCCAGCCATTCCCGTTCCCTGAGAATCTCATTGCCGCCAACCCCAAGGGATTCTATGGGCCCGGGCTGGCAATGTCGGCTCAGGAAGATGCCGACTACTATGTCGAAACTGCGGGGTCAGACTACGACTGCATTACTGCGCAGTGCGAGGACTACCGAGCTTCGTTCACAATTGACCTTGATCATGATCGCGAGGACATTAAGAATGGGCTCAAGACGAAGGTGCCATTGAGAGTGCTGTGGGGGAAGAAGGGGGTAGTTGAGAAGTGCTTTGAGCCTCTAAAGCTATGGGAGGATGTAGCGACCAATGTGAGTGGAAAGGCAGTTGATTGCGGGCATTACATTCCAGAAGAGCTCCCGGGCGAGGTGATTGCAGAGTTCAGGCATTTCGCGGCTACCAAGTGAGCACCGACACAGCTATTGATGCCCATTGGTTGACAGTAGGCCAGGACCCGGTAGCAACAGCAGGAGCCAATTGGCGCACCAGCTGCAGCGCGGCTGGGCTGGATTGAAGTCGAGATGGGTCTGGAATTGGGTGGCGTAGTCGACGATCACGCTGGAGATCGGCTGCAAGGCTGTCGTTACGTGAAGTGCGAGTGCAGCAGCAGCGGCCGAGCGGCTATTATTTCTTAGGTACAAGCTGCAATAATAGACTACACAAGTGTCGTTACAAGAAGGGCGCAGCCATGAGGTCAGAGACGTCGAGACGTCAAGTAGAAGTAGGCGCGGGGTTTCGCATTAGTACTTTGAATATCAGATGTCTAGTCGGTGGGTGACTAGTAACAGTTGCGGTACTCCGGTGTCTGACTGTTTCTCATCCGATGCGACACCGCAAACTGTAGTCACACAACTATGTAATAACGCTGCACTTCTGCAACAACTGTAGCAAAAGCCGTAGCCAAAGCTGTAGCAACGATTGTAGTACCAACTATGCCACCTAGCACCATCTAAAGTAGCAATATCAGAACTAGCATGATAGCTTATCTCGCGTTTAACCGCTATTTGCCCTGCCATATCTATGCACGGCCACCACTATCTCTTTCCCTTATCTTATCTCGCATCTTGGACCCGCTCTGGTATCCCGATTGGCCCATCATCATACTTGTGTACAAAGTCAGTCTTACTCAGTCTATCGTGTTATCTTGTTTGCTGAATTGCTGCTTACCTATTCTCGGCACCCCATTCGTTCACCGCCGGCAATTCCTCGGTACCCCGCAATACTACGTGATCTGCAATGCAGCTTTACAATACTACCCTGCAGGGGTATGGGGTAATTTCGGGTATATGCAGTCCAGTCACTTTTATGGGCAGTTCCTGCAGTGCACTGGACTATATTATGCCCATCCCAGCTACAGCAGTTATCTCAGGATCCGCAGGTCAACCGTCCACAGTCCTAAGCCGGGGTGATGACTGACCCTGGAATTTATTACGAGCCAGAAGAGCACCTCGAGTCAGGACCCCCTGAGCTCGGCGCGTCACACAAAGCAGTACAACATGTCCTTGAGACTACTAGGACTGCCGTGGAGCAGGAGCGCCAGCTGTCGGTTCGCGAAGCTATCAAAATCTACCCCAAGGCCGCTTTCTGGTCCAGCTTCTTCTCGCTAGGGGTGGTGATGTGTGGATATGACGCGCAATTGATCTCGTCGTTTTACGCGTTGCCCGCATTCATGGAGCGGTATGGAAGCTACTACCAGGGCCAAAAACAAATCTCTGCCCCGTGGCAGGTGGCGTTAGGGAT
The DNA here is from genome assembly GCA_003705735.3 of Blastobotrys peoriensis. NCBI lineage: Eukaryota > Fungi > Ascomycota > Dipodascomycetes > Dipodascales > Trichomonascaceae > Blastobotrys > Blastobotrys peoriensis. The sequence goes on along the minus strand of PPJJ03000016.1, from coordinate 84,634 downwards.
GGGAAACCCAATTGGCCAAATTTTAGGGTCTCTAGCATGCTCGTGGCCCGCGGAAACGTGGGGGCGCAAGAGAGCGCTTATGGCGTGCAATGCCGTCATTATTGGAATTATCTTTATCCAGTTCTTTGCCCCCAACTTGGGGGTGCTCTGTGCTGGAGAGATCCTCGCTGGGCTGCTGTGGGGATCGTTTGTGACGCTTTCGCCTACATACTCGTCAGAGGTGGCCCCGGTAGCACTGCGTGGTATCTTGACTGCGTTTGTTAACCTTGCGTTTGTCATTGGCCAGTTTATCGGTCAGGGGATGTGCGCAGCGTTTGTAAACCGTGCTGACCAGTGGGCGTACAAGGCCCCGTTCGCCCTTCAATGGCTGTGGCCGCTAATTTTGCTCTGTGGATTGCCATTTGCGCCCGAATCCCCGTGGTGGCTCGTTCGCCAGGGCCGCAAGGATGACGCACGCAGGGCACTGAAAAGACTAGGCTGGGATCATGACCAAGACGGAAATGGAGACGCCGAGTCCCTAGATAGTGCGCTGCTGGTGATTGAACAGACCAATATGCTGGAAGAGGAATTCCGATTATCGACGACATACTTTGACTGCTTCCGCGGAACAAATCTCAGGCGAACCGAGATTTGCGCTATGGTCTACTCAATCCAAGTCATCTGCGGAAACCCGCTCATGGGCTATATCAATTACTTCTTTGAGCAGGCTGGTATGTCGCCGTCAAAGGCCTTCGACATGGGCGTCGGCAATACTGCCATTGGATTCACGGCGACTTGCTGCACGTTTGTGACCTTGGCCCATGCCGGACGCCGGACAATCTACAATTGGGGCCTCACGGTGATGACGGTGCTACTGTTAGTAGTAGCCATTATTGACTCCGTTCCTAATTATGACGCCCACCCTGGTATCATGTGGGCGCAAGGATCGCTGCTGGATATTTGGACGTTTTTATACCAGTTTACAGTTGGGCCATTAACGTTTGTGATCATCTCGGAGATTTCATCGACAAAGTTGCGCTCACGAACAATTGCAGTTGCCACGGCCGCCCAGGCCTTGTGCTCGTTAGTAATGACGGTGGTGGTCCCGTACATGTTCAATCCGCAATATGGCAACATGCGAGGAAAGATCGGGTACTTTTTTGGCGCATTGTCGCTCTTCAGTTGTGTGTGGGCCTATTTCAGGCTCCCCGAAACCCAGAAACGGTCATTTGAAGAAATTGATATCATGTTTGAGCGACAAGTTAACACTCGTGATTTTGCCCTCTACGAGGTGTTCGAGTAGGTCCTGCGCTCTCCCGTAGATTAATTTTATAGTTTTTGTAGCATTTATTGACTCAATTGGTTGGGCGTTCTTATATTATCCATTAATTACTCCTGCTCATCTTTTGCTTTCTTCTCACCTTTGCCTTTCTTCTCTTGGTTGGCCTGCTTCGAGTCCTCCTCATCGTCGTCGTCAGCGACAAATTCATTGCTCTTGAACTTCTTTTTGGGCTCAAACTCAGCCAACGCGTCCTGGATCTGAGGAATTGACTCCACTAGCTCCTTCCATGCATCCAACGTCAATGATATTCCCTAGTCAGCACTACAGCAGTGCAATCAACAGCTCATCGAACCTCACCTTTTTACCTGGTAGCGGCTCCTCAGTGCCCTTTGGCAGGTAGTACTCGCGAATGTCGACTAGGGGGACCCCTTTAAAAGTCCTCACCGTGACTTTCTTGAGTTTTGGGAGCTGGTTAGTATGGAATCACGATAGCAAGCAGACACTTACGTCGACTTGTAGTATATTTTCATCTGCTTTTCGTTTTGACATGATGCAGTGAAGGGCGTGCGATAAGACAATCTGAAAAATTGGGGCACTTAAAAGGCTCGACGACACTTGAACAGCGAGACTCACATAGGCTCTAAGCCACTGCGCAGGAGACTGAGAGAACTGAGGAGTCAACTCAAAGTGGGGAGGGAGAATAACGTGACTACAAGCTTTGGAAGATTGCAAGGTTCCAAACGGAGTCTACGAGTACCCGAGGCGACAGAGCTCAGTGACTACGAGAGTCTGGGACGAGAGCCTGACACTGAATTAAAGCATTCCTGCTAGCATATAACGCATCGATCGCCATGGCGCCTTTCGCTAACCTCTACCATAAACGCAAGGTAGCTGATACATCGTCCCGACCCTGTTTCATCTGCTTTAAACCGACTACGACGGTGCTAATCACGTCTGATGGTAAAAGCGACTTTTTTTACATCTGTGAACCGCACCTATTAGACTCTGGGTTCGCTTCTGTACAACCAGACGCCGAGGTTGAAGCGGCCAAGGCAAAACAACAGCAATTGAAGCAGGAGATTGAGAGTTTGCAGGCCAAATGGAAGGCTCACGAGCAGAAGAAGAAAGAAATGGAGAAGCAGAAGGACAAGGATAAGAAGGACAAGGATGCCGACGATAAGGATAAGGATAAAGATCAAGATAAAGGCAAAGATACCGACGGAAAAAGCGATGCAGAAGCTGATAAAGAGGCTAAGCTGAAAGAATTGGAGTCGGCCAATGAAATTGTCGAAAAGCCTCGAAAGTACATTCTCCAGCAGACCATTTTCAACTCCCGGTTATCAAAATGGCGAGACGCTCAACAGTCCAAGCAAACCCAGCAACTGCTATCCAAGCCATCATTATTTCCAAAGGTCCCTACTCACCTACCGGGTCAGAATAACCAGCAAACTCAATAGCCGCCATATGAGAGACATGCTGACCCGTAGCATTTAGTATTGTGAATTCATCCCAAGCATTATGTACTAGCGCCTGCGCTGACAAGCCGACCTGCACTTCCAACCTTACAACCAGGTCCAGGTACCGCACTCGTTCACAAGCTCGTTTAGAGGCTCGTTTGCCCAGTTTTGCTACTCATTCAATGTCAATTGCTGGACCCAATTATCCCATTTCGACGTCCGATCCGCTTTAACACTGCCGTCCAGAACCGCAAACTCTCCCTCAAGCTGAACAAATCGAAACTCGCCGTCCAATCCAATCCATGCCCCGTCGTCTCCTTCGCCCAATTCGTCCACGTCGCCTACTCCCTTGGACTTGGAACTTCGGAGCAAGTCGATTTCCTTCTCCAGAGTCGTGAGCAGCTTGGGCACCGACACCGCGTTAAACACATCCGACTTATTGGCAGCAACGAGAATGCTAACGCCGCCAGCCCGTTTCTCCGTTCGTTGTAACAGCCAGTATAGGAAACTAGCCGCATCGGATACTCCTTTCTGGCCACTGGCCGAGTCAACCACAAACACAATTCCTCGAACCGCATCACCATAGTGGCTTAGGCTGTCCTGTACCAGGTGCCGTAGCTTTGAGTGGCCAGGGATATCGACAATTCGAACCGTTTCGGCAGCATTGGACGCAGCATCGGCGTCACCGTCAGCGTCCGCACCGAACGGAACTTTGATCTCGTCATACTCATTGACAGCCGACGATTGCACTGTGTCTTGAACCGTTCCCGTGGCCCATCTCGAAAACAAGGCAGTTTTTCCGCTACCAGATGGCCCCACAATCAAGAATGTCAGCTTGTTTTGCTTGGCAGATTTGAATGATCCCGCGTTCACTGCAATCAGAACCAGTGCCAGGATCACCAGACCGGCCAGTGCAGTAAAAACCACGTAATTTTGCATCCCAACTCTACAGAAATCGCCCAGACCGCACAGTGAGAGGTGATGTGGGGTGAAATTTGTCGCCGGTGGTGGTTATCCGGGGGCAGCCCCAGACCACGTGACCACAAAGTCAACTTCACCTGAGTCCAGTCAGGTGGTGAAAATTTCACCATTTAGTCACATCAGCCGGATCCAAATCCAAAATTCCTTCTCCTCGACCGCCCGATCTGCTCTCATCTCTTATTCGACCCTCGTAATGTCCACTTTCGGATCTTACTTCAAAGTGACGACTTATGGCGAGAGCCATTGCAAGTCGGTCGGATGCATTGTTGATGGAGTGCCTCCAGGAATGGACCTGACCGAAGCTGACATCCAGCCCCAGCTGTCGCGACGTCGACCGGGTCAGTCAAAGCTGTCGACTCCTCGAAACGAAGCTGACGCTGTCCAGATCCAGTCTGGAACCGAATTCGGCAAGACCTTGGGAACTCCAATTGGAATGCTAGTGATGAACAAGGACCAGCGCCCTAATGACTATTCAGAGACTGACTTGTACCCGAGACCGTCTCACGCTGACTACACATATCTGCAAAAATACGGCATCAAGGCGTCTTCCGGAGGAGGACGGTCGTCGGCTCGAGAGACGATTGGCCGAGTTGCTGCCGGCGCAATTGCGGAAAAGTTCTTGACCCTTGCCAACGGCGTTGAAATTGTGGCGTTTGTGTCCGCTGTGGGATCCGTCTCGATGGACCGGGACCCACAGTCGCCCAAATTCCTCGACCTGCTCCAGACAATCACTCGAGACATCGTCGATGAGTCGGGCCCCATCCGGTGCCCCGAGCCTGAGGCCGCCAAGAAGATGGTCAAGCTAGTTGAGGAGCATCGCGATGCCTCGGATTCGATTGGCGGTGTGGTCACCTGTGTGATTCGAAACGTGCCCGTCGGACTGGGTGAGCCGGTGTTTGATAAGCTTGAGGCCCAGCTGGCGCACGCCATGCTCTCGATTCCGGCCACCAAGGGATTCGAAGTCGGATCTGGGTTTGCCGGCACTCAAATCCCCGGATCCACTCACAATGATCCGTTCCACCTTGACGAAGGTAAGTTCCGCACCCGCACCAACTTCTCTGGCGGTATCCAGGGGGGGATTTCAAACGGAGAAAATATCTACTTCAACGTGGCATTCAAGTCGCCCGCCACTATTTCTCAGGCCCAATACACCGCGTCGTACGAAGGAGCCGACGGCGTGCTGAAGGCCCGGGGACGACACGATCCTAACGTTGTTCCACGAGCGGTTCCAATTGTTGAAGCTATGGCTGCTTTGGTGCTTGCTGACAGTTTGCTTCTTCAAAAGGCGCGAGATGGTGCTCGGGCAATTGTTTCCCAGGTCAAATAACGCTCATGTATTATAATCCAAAAGGCCCATCTGCCTCTACCGTCTGCAGCTGCAAATTTTCTACACTTGGATCGTTTGCTGTTTTCAGGGTTGAATTAGTATATTCTACAGTCGTCATCGTCTAATCATCATATCTTGCGGGCATTGGGTCGTCGTGGAGCTCGACTCGTTTGATGCTCTGGGATTTCTGCACCTGAGGCTGAGTCTCCATTTCAGGTGCATTCTTAGGGAGGGCCTCATCACTGGCCCCCCCGGCCGTCTCCTCAGGTTCTTTTGGTTCAAACGGGTTTTGCTCTTTCGCAGACTCTTTCAGTGCCTCTTCCTTTGGCTTCTCCGGTTGTTCGGTGTGTAGCGCTGGCAGTTCTGGCAATTTCGGGTTTGCCTCTTTGCTAGCTTCCCTTAGAGCCGGGGCGTCTGGCACCTCTAAGTCTTCGGGCTCGTCTGGGTTCGTCACTACCAGCTTCTTCCGCCGTAATGACGAGACCAATACCTGAACATCGCGCTGGTCGAAAAAGTCGTCATTCTCGCTATCACTATCATGTCCTGAGTTGCCCGACACAACCCTGGACCGGGGTTCTGCGATCCCCGGAGTACCTGGAGTCCCCGGCGCTCCCTGGCTTACAATTCGTCTAGTGACGGTGGTAGCAGAGCCAATTGACGCAGGGAATGACAGTCTATTATTGACTATCGTCTGGTTAGATGGGACGTTGGTTAGCGGCACGGTGTTCTTGACGTACCAGTCTCGCTTCTCAGTCCAGGACTCAATTGAGGCGGCGTCATGGTTTGTCTGCGATGGGAACTCATCGGGGAATTTAGTCACGAAAGGAGACTGGGGGATGTCGGCGCGTTGTCGCTTTCGCCAGGCATAATAGATGCCCAGGCCAGCGAGAGCACCAACTGATAGCGGTAGAACCGTTGAGATTGCCGCCACAGCCCCCGTCGATAGTCCAGATTTAGCAGCTGTTGCGGAGGCAGATGCTGACGCTGCCGCTGACGCAGTCGCTGAAGCCGACGCTGAGGACGTTGAAGACGCGCTAGTTGTGCTCGCTACCGCTGTACTTGAGGTAACGGCTGCCAGCGAGTTTGTCGTCTGCCAAGTATCAAGATCGATGAACGACAAGGCATACCCTCCTCCTCGTCGCCATCGCTTGGCCACAGAATTGCCAATTGTCACCAAGGTGTTTGCAATAGTCAATGCCCCCAAAATGCCGTCAAACGACGGCGCGTTGCCGGGCACCGTCCACTTCCAAGCCCCTTGTGCAGGCAATTGCAGCTGAGCCAACGGAGGCTTTGCAGCGCGCCCAGTGACTGAGCCTCCAATTACAATCAATCCCGTCGCTACTGCGCCAGCGCCACTGTCGCCGCCACTGCTGTCTCCACTAGTGTCATAGACTGGCAGTACCAATGCATCTGTTCTCGAGTCAATGTTGGTGGCATTTCCAGCGGTTCGGTACGTCCAGGTACTAGAATCCCACACCGCAATTTGGGTCATGGCAATCCACCCGTTGCTGGCCTTTCCGCCCAACAGGACCACCGAAGAATTGGACACTGCACAGGCTGAGGCCGCCTCTAACGGAGTCGGGGGCTCATTTGCAGTGACATTGACAAATGCTTTGGCGGTGTAATTGAACGACACCATTTGGCCGCTAATTGACTGGTCGCAGGCTTGGCCTCCAAAGATATAGGCCGAGTCTGAGTACGGGTACGACCACACGGTGGCATTCTGGGTGTACAATTGGTCGCTGGACGCCAGCTTTGTCCATGAATTCGACCCGGCATCATAAGCAGACACCGAGACTGGGGACGAGCACGAGTCTGAGCCCGAGGCGGGGTAAAACGCTAGCAAGGTTTCGGAATCAACGACGGCAATTTGCACAAGCTGTGGGCTAGACTTGGTTGGCGGGGCTACTGTTGACAGATGGTTGGCAGCGTCAGTAGGGTCGGTGAACGACTGGTTAGTAGGGATCGAGACTAAGGAGCCATCAGTGAGTTGGAGGTATGCTACTGATTGCTTAGCGGCGTAGACGGTCTTCCAACCCTGAGCTGCTGCTGCAGCTGTCACCGCTGCTGCTAGCGCGATCCACTCGAACAATAGAGGTCTCATCAAACGGCCGAGATCACGATTTTTGCAAACACCACGCAGTAGAACGGAACACAGAGCACAGCACAGAGAGGGCAAGTGTCTGTGAACGTGTCTACTATGATCGTTGCTGATCAAACTTGAGCCATCTCGCTTAATTATGTTGCACTACAGTGTTGTGATCGGCCGAAACCTTGCCAATCTTGGGGCATAATAAACATCCCGAAGCTCAGGAATGCAGAAAAAGTGGCCGGGAAAGCGAGTAAGCGAGTCACGGATGCGTGGTAAGCGAGCACTCGCAGAGCTCGTAAGCAGCAGGCCAGCAGATAATTCCAGACACAAAAAAAAAGATAAGCGAGATGTGCGAGATGTCCAGAGCGCAGGTAGAACAAGCGGCAACGCACCAGGGTACCAGGGCCTGGCATAAACAGGCCAGGAACGAAGGCAGGGCACGCAGGTCGAACAAGCAGGCAAGCAGGCAAGCGGACTAACAGAGAGACAGCGTTCGAGCGCTTAGGCAGACAGCCTTGGCCATGGGCATGACAGGCTGACGTACCCCCAGCGGCCAGGCATGAAGCATAAGGGACGATATGTAGCGGTGAGAACGCAGATGCTGGGCGGAGATGCTAAGCAAGTGTTGGAACGGGCATAGGCGGAACAATGTATGAGCTACACAGCAAATTCGTTGGGTGGCTGCAACTGTAACAGAGCTGTAGTATGCACATCATGGCAGTGGAACTGTAGTGTGGGATTGTAGGTAGGAGAGGCGGATAACGTAACGATCCAGGAACGGCCGTTTAGGAGATGAGCCCGGCATGGAATGCGCATCGATCCCGACTGAGCATGGCGCGACGCGAAAGTAGTGATATAGTGGAAAGTAAGGGTGGTGGGTGGTGGTGGTAGCACCCGTTGCCAGCTGGCAATCTGTTTTTGCGTGGTGTCTGGAATCTTTCGATCCAGCCCTCTGCCCCCCTACCCCCGGCTATCAATGTCCTCCGTTCAGCTTTATCGTTAGATCATCCTAAGACCACTATACACAGTGGTTAATTCAGTGACGACAGTGATGCTAAAGACATGCGCTAAACATGCTCCACCAAAAACCCCAGTCGTACATGTAATTTATCCCGAGATGGGATACTGAGATAGGTTACAGTTACAAAATGTGTTTGACCACTAGAAAGTCTCAGTACATTGTAGTGAATGGTGGCGCCCTAATTAAGGTTCAACACGCCACCATCCTAGCCTGGTAGCTATAACTGGCTGTGGCAGGTAGAATCTCGGATGCAGGTCTTATTTGGTAGACTCCTTCCATTTGGTAGTGGTTCCTCCTGCTTCACGCATGTCTAAGCAATGTCGGAGAAGGTTTGAACGCATGTTGCATCAGTAGACAAAAACTACCAGATACCGCAGCTGGTGACCGTCGTAGCACCCAATCTCGGGAGTTCAGGCCCTACTAGTCACTGGTTGTGCTCCGTACTGGCCGGCGGCTCATTCAGTTAAGTGGGTCTGAATCACTATGAACAATGGATGACAGGCGGTCCCACTGGGCATTAGTAGTGCCGAGAGAGACAGACAGTCAATTAGACACCGGAAAGGGCGGGCAGCCACAGGGTACGTCGGTAGCATCTCTGTAGGCGGCTACTGCTACGGTTGCTTAAACGACTTTTCTGATTGTGGCTAACTACGAAGCATCAATCTAAGCCTGATCGCGCAGTGCTGAATTGTCGAAAGTGCTAAAGCATTCAGCCGAAACAAAGAAGCCCAAAATTACTAGTACTAAAATCTCACTGAGCTGCAAACTTGCCCACGCCATGGCATGAATGCCCTCCCTACCCCTACCCTGCCCTACCCTTGTACTTTTGGCTGCCTGGTGGTGTCTGGGTCGCCCTTGCATCGAGACCGCATCATGTCAGGGCCACCGTTAAGCCAATTGCTACAGTTTCAAAAACTGACTACAGGCGGGTGGACCTAAACGTGAAACCACCCACGTTGATTCAGAGTCTCAGGTGCAAAAGAAAAAAACCTTGCAACCACCAAAATCGAGCAAAATCGTTCAAAATTGTTCATCAATGGACCAGCTTGTATACCCAGCATTATGCAGCCAGGGCCGCCCCGAGTGACTATCCGCCTCTCTCAAACGCAGTCAAAAGCAATTGGATACGACGGGGTCACGTAGCCGAGCAAAACGGACCCCGAAATCCCGACTGGGCCGGCTCCTTGCCACCCCACCATTACGCAGTTGGGCAGCTGGTATTGGCATCGGGGGGATTGGTTGGCGATTGCAATGAGATTAGCGTAGCATTGGGCGGATGAATACGATACGACTGGTGGGCCCCAGTAGTGGAGGCGGTCCAGGCCGTCCCAGCGTGCAACTGCAAGCGCATGGCGGCTGCCGGCAGCTGCCGACACTAGGTACCAGAATTGTAGCGGTGAGCAGTTAGCCATTGACCCGAGCTGAGTGCAAACAATTAAATTAGCCACTGGCCCAGCTGCGAACAATCAAGCCAAACAGGTTCACTACGTTCTGCAGCTCAAGATCAGCGTAACCGAACCCAAAGCCCTGGGAACCATGAAACGGCGCGTGGGGTCCCCGGAATTGATCGCGCATTCCACAGCTTTGGACCTGAGCAGCTGGTGAAGAGGCGGTGAATTGCTAAGTCCGGCAGTCCGGTTGGTGGCAGCGCATGGTAATTGCGGCTGCTAAACCAATTTCAAAATTGGCGGCTGGCGGCTGGTGGTTGGCGCTGGCGGTTCGGGGGCTGTCGGGTGTTTCGTGCCCTGCGCTGCCGATGTATGGCCGTTTAGCCACCCCTGGCAATCGCTCAATTAGTACCGAGCCGGAGCGCCATTAACAGGGTGAGGTCTGGTGGAGATATGAGAGAATGAGGGGTGGATGGAAGGTATGGAGGCAATATTATTTCATTGGGGAAGGATTTCTTTTTGTTCTATTTGAGTAACGATTAGTTGTTTCACTGGCTCTGTCTCGGTGCCTGGAGGCAAGAGGAGGTGTTCGGGGATGTTTGCAGGTGATTGCAATATTTGTGGTGTTGTTTGCAAGGCTTTTCTTTTGTAACCACCGGAGATGGAGAAGGATGGGGGGTTTGTTTGTCCCCGGTCTGGAATGGCGGACTAATTTTTATCCATAGTTGCTTTTGGGGACGGCAGGGTGCTATCCCGAACCCTCTGGTATGAATGAGCTAGGTGACAATCTCTACCCCAAACGGGGGTGTTCTGACTCAGGTCGCTGGCCCAAACAGGCAATGATTTTCGGAAGTTCAATACCTGCTTCTCACGCGTGCAGATCCTGAAACGTTTCATCTACCGGCATCAGGATGAAGATGCGCGTGTCCCCAGGCCAGCGAGGGGCCCGCCAGCCAGGTCAGGTAGTTTACAAATTCTGGTATTGATGCAGCCGCCGCTCTCATGGCGGCACGACGGACCGGGGCTGGGGGTCATGACGGCAGGTCACACGGCGGCGCACGACTGCCAGCAGCAACTCAGACACCATGTGGGGCCCTGGGTTGCCGTCAGCCTATAGCCCGTGGTCCCGAGTGGTCGCCTGAGCACTCGAAATGGGCTTGACCCCAAAAAAGCAACGGCGAAAAAACCTACTGGAGAAAAAGCAATGGGTGAGGACTGACCCATCCGCAGCGCCGATCGCTGCAGCCCCAGGCTTATCTGGTAAAAGCTCTAACGGCCACTTCAAACCTCGTCGCCTCGGGACTTGCTTTTGGGTGCGTTTGAGTGCGTTTGGAGACGGGCCAAACCCCGAGAAAGGATGGCAATTGTTGCTATTTCACGCAGAAATTGGGTTGGGATAAAACCCAATCCACTGGAATTGAACCCTTTGACTGGGAGGGCGAGCTGACTTCGGCATTGGTCGGCCCATGCTAATAAACGGTACCTGGCCTGAACTACCACCATCTCTGGGGCGGCCCTGTGTGCGGTGCCCTGACCCTGGCCCTGAATCCTCCGCTCCCATTCCCGCACCTGGTGTTTCCGGTCGGTGCTGCCTGGCTCCCTGCTGCTTTACACACACTCCTGCCTGGCTCCCTACTGCCTGCCCCCCATTATCGACCGGCAGGCGTGAAAACTCGCACCAGATAAACTCCCTCCTCCCTCCCCTTTCCCCCCAGACTACCCACAGAAACCTACGACACAGTGCAGCAAAAAGCAATGAAGAAGGATTGATGGCTAGCAAAACAAAAACGAGACAGTTTTTAAAAAACAAATTCATTCTTTCCAAAGGGGCGACAGCCGGTGGGTGAAAAGAAAAGGGTTTATATTGACCACAAATTCCTATCTTTTTGGCGGTACGGTGAGTTCTATCTGCAATCACACCCCGTTTTTGACTCTTTTGACGACCAGTGTCGACACTGTGCCCGACGCAGCGGAAATTGGCTCCAAAGCTCCCCGATAAATATTAGCACCAGTGCTTGTCGGTACAGTGTATAAGCTGCCCAGCGAAAGAGCGGTGGCAAGTTCTCCGGGTCTAGACAAGTCTCATTCCAGCCCGAGAACGACGAAAAAGAAACTGACAAGTAAAATCTCAGAATCTTACTGCTTGACAACCTGACAACTTACCAACCCTCCCGGCTCGGCCAAATTGCTTAAGGAAAGTCGACTCAACTGCGGGGCTTTCGGGTGTGGAATTGTAACTGCGGGTTGCCGAGGGGCCGAGTATCGTAGTCTAAGCATGAATGAAATTGGAATTGTCGTCAATGAACTTGGTGTGTATTCGGTGTCGACATTGTCTGATTGTGTTTTGACCACTCTAACTTGTGTCTTTGGACTGTGGTATGTACAATCCAAATCAATCATCGCGGTATCCGCCTAATCAGCAGTCACAGCAGTCGCAGCAATCGGAGCAGTCACAGCAACAGCCGCCGTCTTCGCAGCATCCTCCGCAATCTCAGCAGTCTCAGCAGTCTCAGCAATCTCAACCGCCTCCGCAGTACTTTAGAACATCTCCGCAATTGCCGGCTCAAATTGCATTACAGTCTCTTCCTCAAGGATACCCGTTATACCAGTCTCAGCAGCCTCCTCCAAGTCAACCCCATCAGCCAATGTCGGCGGCCCCGCCCCAGGGACAACCCCAATTTATCCCTACCCACTCGCAATCAATAGGCATCCCGAGACAAGCGTATGGACTCTCCAACGTCAACGCGCCTTCGACCCCGTCCCGGTCAGAACCGGCCATCCAATACCAATCCAGCCCTCAGCAGCAACAACAACAGCAAATTGCGTACTATTCGTATCCTCCTCAGCAAGGGTCAAGTGGGTCTGGTCCTAGCGCTGCTGGACTGTCTGGGCCGTCTTCTCTTCAAATCCAGGATCCGGGGCCATCTTCTCGGCCTTACGTACAGCAACCGCAACTGGGGCAGCAGCTTGCACAGCAGCCTGGCCAGCTGGGCCCGCAACAATTGGGTCAACTAGGACAGCAGCAACAACTTGGTCAATCTGGCCAGCCTGGCCCGCTTGGGTTAGCTCAGCTGGGGCAACCTGGGTTAGGCCCACCGATGCAATTGCAGCCACCTCCTCAATCGACAAACCTCTCTGTACAGTTCCCGTCGATGATTAATGCGATTTCGGTGGGCCCGAACGCTCTCGGCCAGACGCCTCCGCCTGGCATCAAACCTCGTGTGTCGACGACGTTGTGGGAAGACGAGAATACTCTTTGCTTCCAAGTGGAGACGCGAGGCATCTGTATCGCCCGCCGAGGGGATAATAATATGATTAACGGAACGAAGCTGCTCAATGTTGCCGGCATGACGCGAGGGCGACGAGACGGGATTTTGAAGTCGGAGAAAGTCCGCCATGTTGTCAAAATCGGCACAATGTATCTCAAAGGGGTGTGGATCCCGTACGAACGCGCGCTAGAGTTTGCGGCAAGGGAGAAAATTGTTGATACTTTGTATCCGCTGTTTGTGGCCGACATACGAGAGTTTCTCTACCATCCTACTAACTTGACTAGAACTATGCAGGTGATTGCGGCAGCAGAACGAAAAAAGCAGGTTGAGCTGATTCGATTACAGGCTGCTAGCCAGTCTAGTCATCATGCTGCTACTGTAGGGGCTGCCGCTGCCGCCGCCGTCGGCCAGCAACTGCCATCGGATCAACAGCATTTAGAGGCAGGGCCGTCGTCGTTAGTGCTACAATCCCATTCTCACCACCTGATGCCACAGCAGCGTGCACTTTCATGGGAGTCCAGTCAACAGCAGCAGCAAGTGCAACAGCAGGGTCAACAACATAATCAGCAACAAGCACAGCAACAGGCACAGCAACAAGCACAGCAACAGGCCCAGCAACAGGCCCAGCAGCAAGCCCAAGTTCAAGCTCAGCAACAAGCGCAACAGGCACAACAGCAGGTACAGGCTCAAGCTCAAGCTCAACAGCAGGCTCAGCAGGCTCAGCAAGTCCAACAAGCCCAGCAGCAGGTCCAAGCTAGAATGGCCCGTAGAGCTCCAAATTCAGGGTACTGGACCCCCCAATACCCCTACCAAGACTACCAGAGCACGCTAAACTCTCTCCCTCCGCCAATTGGATACGACTCTCAGCCTACTTCGACCCAGCAAATGCACTATCAGCAACCGGCCCAAGGGTCACTCATGATGCTTCGGCCAGGACTCGGGCAGCCCCCCGCCCAGTCCACGCCTCCACTGGGAGGGCCCATGTTTGACAATTCGTCGCAAGCCCCAGCGTCACATCCGGAGCCAGACGACGGCGATCAGGAGCGGTCTGGTGAAGCATCTGATCAATCAGGTTCCGGGGCGTGACGGGCGGTGGCGCGCATTGCACTGTTGCCCTCTCTGCCTAAATTGGCTGTACTACGAATAATGATGATGATGACGGGCTTCGCCCTACGATATACAATACATACACTAACCTACGCTCACGCCTATTCTCTAGTGTCGATACAAACGCCCTGACTCTTGACGCCTGATGCGTGGAACCGGTGATAACTGCAATAGCCAGATGCGAGGCGGCAACGGCTCCAGGCAATTGAATAGGGGTTTCGAAGTAGCAGCGGTGGTCTTCGCCATGGCGGCAAGCTGCAGTCGTATAGAAGCCCGTTGCAGCGTCGTATCTAGCTGTATAGGAATTTTAGTCATTTTAACATAGTCGTACGAGATTTGGATATGGTTCGTAGTACTGCGATATCATTATTTGTATACTCATAGCTGTGGTAGGCTCATCGAATTGAGCACAGTGGTAGCTAAAGTGGCCTCGTTATTTGCCTCTACTCAAGCTCAACTGACCCGACGGCCCAAATCTCCTCCTCATCTTCAATGCGGTCCGAGAATACTGTCTCGTCATCGCCGCCCGCCTCAATGCGTTCGCGTTCTGCTGTCGCCAGTCGCAACCCAACTCGTCTCGTGTAGTCCTGGATCGACCGCTGCTGGGGTTGACCGACAACACCACTGTCAGTGGCGCGACTGAACCACGTTTCGAACGTTTCCGGGCCATCCTTGTCCTCCACCAGTCTCAGTAGCGCCAAGTACGCCTTCTCGGCAGCGAGCTTGACCGGAATGATGGTGTCTCGAACACATCCAAACACAGGTACCACTAGCATATCGAGGAGTCGGCTGATAGATGCATATTGCAGTCGAGCGAGCGTGCGAATGCCCACCAGTGCAAGCCGTCGGGTGTCAGGACTTCGGTTAGCTGTTTTGACCGTTGAATTGGCAAGCTCCTGCACAATTGAGTCGTAGACCTCGGGCCCAAGCTGCTCCTCTCCAAGGCCAACTGCTAGCTTGCACAAACCCAGCACGCCGTTGTCACTAAGAAACCCATTCTCACGGCCGGCCTTGTCAGTGAAGTAGTCCACTAGTGGTGCCACGTCACCACCTAATAGCGACACTACCTTGTCTTGACCGTACTTCAGGGCCGAATTGAGAGCCAAGACTGCGAACTTCTCGTTCTCGTCGGCCAGAATTTGTCGAATGGTATCTGCCTCGGTCTCTACAGCAATCACTCCACCAAGGATCCTTGCCAGCAAGATCAATTTGTTCACTAGTTAGCACCCTGTCCAAAACATGAAAAAAGCCCCAATAATCTTTCACGGCACCAACTTCACTAGCACTGCGAAATAATACTAGCTCCAATCGCCCCTTTTCCTCTCCACTATCACTTCTCTCCGTTCTCACTTACCATCGGTTATGGTCGGTACTTGGTCATGTACTAACGACACTAACGCTTGCTTTGAGCTGTCGCTCAAATTGCTTCCGGCCTTGGTCACAATCTCCGCTAGGGCATTGTGAATAGCCGACACAACACCAATATCGTCCGATCCTCTTGCAGTACCCACTAACTCTGTAATCAGAGGGTCAATTCGCGCCTGGAGCGTAATCAGAGTTCCCAATGCCTTGGCAGCTCGCCTCCTCAGCAGGTCATTGGTAGGGTCCGACAGCGACTTCGCAAACGTGCGTTGAAGCTGGGGCAAAAACGGCTTGAGGAAGGCAGGAATCTTCACCAGCAACACATTGAGCGTGTAAAGGATAGCTGACTTGACGTCAGAGGGAAACCGTTCACCGATAGTTCGAATGAGCGGTCCGGTCATGGACGTCACATAAGGCTTGAGATTTGCAGCACTGGTTCGATCAACAATGTCGGCAATTCCCAGAGCCGACTGCTCTCGGTCGTCACTTGATCCATACATGAGACCTTGCAAGAAGATTGGCAGAACTGCGGATGGGCCCTTTGGCAGCTGGAACCCAGGCAGGCCACTACCGCCCCTAGTAGTAGCGCGCAATGCCTGTCGCGTAGACTTGACAAGCTGCTCTAGCTCATCCTTCGACAAAGTAGCGACCAGCTTGGTCAGTGCAGACCATGCCTCCTGAACCACGGCATCGTCGTCGAGACCCGCCACCAAAACTGCGACCAGGTCTTGATTATATGCCGAAAAGTCGAGAGTAGAGTGCTCGAAGAAGTGAGGCAGGTGTGCAAGCATGAGTCTGCGCTTGTGAGAGTCCTTGTGCTTGGTGAGCTCGAGGAGATGAGACAGAAGCAAATGTGTACCATCGTCCTGAGTCACTGACAGTACCACACGGTCAAATGCGTTAACGATTGCCGGCAGCTCTTCGGTACCAGCGACAGCCTCGGCGTCAATCAATGCGTCCAAAATACTAGACAGTCGCTTGTACAGTGCGGACCCCGATACTGCCGCCAGAGAACCTAATGCCTCGGCCTTGAACACCGTAATCGGAGCCTTAAGCAACGTCGGAATCAGGACCGGGAAAACCACACCACTTTTGGTCGCCATCATCTCCTTCAGGGCAGCGAATGCGTTCTCAGACCCAGTAGCATCGTCAGGCGACTGCATGAGCTTGATCAGCTCTGGCAAAATCTGGTCCACCACTACGTTTCCAAGTACGTCCTGGAGGATATCAAATGTGTGCGCAGCAGCCTCCCGCACTTGGGCATCGCCATCGACAAGGGTCTGGCGGACAATTGTAACAATTGTCGGCTTGTACCGGTCGAGAACCTCGGGAGCCGCTGACTGCACCAGCTCGCCTAGGGCAATACAGATACCCTGCTTCGCGTCGCTGTCGCCAGATACAATGCCATCCTCGAGGGTTGGCAGCAGCTCTGACAGAGCATTGCCGCCCACTCGGCGCACCAATTCTCCTAAGGCCTGGGCGCCAATCTTACGGTGCTCCTCGTCTGGGTTCGCCAGTCTCCTGATCACCAATTGCGTCAGCACTGGCAGAATTTCCTTCACAGTACGAGGGGTATTGCCGACCACCGACTTCCATACCTCGATACTAGACGTTCGCACCTGGGCAGATACATCTGACCGGCATACGAACAACGCCGCCAGCACTCGGTCACGACGGTCCTGGCCCAGTACCTCCACCAGGGTCTTTGCAGCCTGGCCTGAGAGCTGGAGGTCAACCTCGTCTCCACCAGACGAAGACAAGCCGGTGATTTGGTACAGCAAGTCTCCAGTGAGCTCGACCGATGAAAGACGAATGCGATAATTGGAGTCAGACAGGCCACGCTCGAGCTCTGGCAGTAACAGATCGACCGACTTGCGCGAGTAGTTGCGCACAATGAGACGGCCCGCCTTGAGCGACGTGTCGCGTACTGGCTCCACCGAATCGGCAAGTCCGGCCAAGATGGGTGTAATGAGCTGGCTCAAGTACGGGCTCAAAGACGCCCCGAAAGACATGGGAAGGTAAATCATAAGTGGCATGAAACCTTCACGCACCCATGGCTTGGGTGACGAGCAGCCAGCGAGGATACGAGGAAGCAACTCTTCTAGCTTGCGAACTCCGAGTCCATATACGACTTCGGACAGCGCCTGGGCAGATCCTAGTCGGTCGCCAGCGCGGTGTTCGTCCTGAAGCACAGACAGCAGCTTCGCGATCAGATCGGGGAATTGGTCTTCTCCAAGCTTCTCCACCAACGTTCCCAATGCCCGGGATGCCATTGCTCTGGTTCCCGGAACGGGGTCCACCATTGCGATTTCGAGCTCGCTCACAATCGAACCCAAATAGGGCACCAAGTCTTTCGAGTCGGTGAGAATCGACATGTTCCCCACGATCTGGCACGCCTTTTTCTTAGTGGCCGCCGACCGATCCTTGAGCCCTCGAGTGAGCACGTGAATGACAATTGCGAGCGAGGGGGCGTCAATGAAATGTACAAACTGGGTCTTTATGAGGCCATCAAGCGCATCGTCAGTATACTTGAGAGGGTCGCCGACAGCCTTGACCAGCACGGGCACCAATTGCTTGATTTCCGGATTGCGAATCACATCGCCAAACCGCTTCAAACTCGCGCTAGCCGCTGCTCGTACCTCCTTGTGGGAGTCGTTAAGTACCGACACGATCTCTGGGATGATAACGCTCAGTGAAGACGCCAATTGCTGGGGATCCAAGTACGCCATGGAACCCAACAGCTCGACAGACCCCTTCTTAGCTCGCCATGCAGTCGCGTCCAAGTTCTCCAGTGCCAATGGGATGAGCTTCTTGACTCCGTATCCAGTGGCACTTCGCATCACCGCTCGGGCCGTCTGGGCCGCAGCGTCCCGCACCTCCGTCGAAGTATCACCAAGCGATGCCAAGATTAGTGGCAGCAGCTCGATCACATAGGGCTCAAACATCCTTCCCAGCAGTCTCGACAGGCACTCAAACCCGAACTGCGCTCCTTGTCTCTTCCTGGGATCCTTGCGGTCATCCAAAGCGTCACTCAGACTCCTCACAATTTCGTAGTCGGACAATGCCGAGATACCTGCGCCCTTGACCACACCAGCAATTCCATAAGCGGCTCCTCTGCGCTCAGCAAACTTGTCTCCTTGCAGTAGCTTTACCGTCAGGGTTTCAATTGTCGTAGACAGTTGCTGCTGTAGCTTCGGTACTAATGGCGCAATGCAATTGGCCACTGCAATCTGAACATCCTCTGACGGCGTGTCCAGCGTCGCCACAAGTCGCGACGCAATTTTCTGCAGTCGGTCGTCGTCAGCCTCCAAATGCTGGGCGAGGCCACCGTATAGGATAATGACAGCCTCCGACACCACGTCTTGCGACTGGGCGTCAGGAAGCGCCAGGTACCCTTCAAACACTGGAATAAGGTTCTCGACAGCGGCCAACCCATGAAGCTTGATGACCTGCATTCCAGCCTGCTGAACCGCAGCGCGGACAGAAGCATTGATGTCTGATAGTGCGCCAGTTGCGTCTGCAGGCGCACCACCAGCCATCGGGACCAAGAATTCAAAGAACTCCTTGACCTGCTGGTGGCTGAACAATGCTGCTGCCTTTTCCAGCGCCAGAGCAATGCCCGCTCGCACCTCCCAAGAGTCCTTATGGTCAGTTTTAACCGCAATTCCGAACTTGTCAAAGACTGTCTCGGCAGGCTTGGCCTTCTCGATGAAAAGAGACAGTAGCAGCGGGAACGAAGCGCTGGCGACTGATGATTGGCCATCCTGGCTGGCCACCTTATCGGCAGCTGCAATCGCATTCGCAGTCGCCCTTCTCAGAGCCTCGTGTGACCCCAAAAACCGCTCCTTCACTAATGCCTCGGCCTTGCTCACCTGGAACCCACTCTCTTTCCAAATATCTGCTGCCAACTCCGCATTCACGGGCTCTTCGTCAAAGCACGCAATCCACACCTCTGGCGGCGAGTAGTCGAGATCCGACAGGTCCAACTCGGAGTCAATTGCCTCTAACAGTACTGTCCTGGTGAATACGTCTCCACACACCACTCCGTCTAGGAGCACGGCCAGCTCCTGGTTTGCCACATTAAGCGACACGCTCTGGATCACGCTCTGAACACATTCTCGGACCTGTTTGGCCTTCGCCGGGTTTCTCATGAGCTCAATTAAACTCCTTAGTAGAGACTCTCGAGGAGTAGTCGGGTCTTTGAACGCATCTGCGTGTGCGATAATGATATCAAGGGAGAGGATCATTTGCTCCTCGGCCTCTTCTTCGGATTTGGTGTCGATTCCCGCGTACTTCTTACCTGGAATCAGCTTGACAGACCGCAACACCAATGGCAGCACTAGCGTCAGGGTCGCTGAATCTAAAGGCCCTTGGTCTGATAAAAACTTGAGTCGGTACAGGATTCGGCTCACCAGGTCTCGTAATGGCTCAGCCATTTGGCTCTCTTGGACAAAGGTCGGATTGTAGAGCGCTCGCAGCAGCGCAATTGACACAAACGGTCTCAGCGGCCCCAGCCGGGGAGACAAGTTAGCAGACAACTGCAGTAGTACCGCAGTGACTTCAGCACCCACTAGCAGGAAAGCATTGCTGCTACCAAGCACTTGAGCAATGCGATCAAAACTGGGAGGAAACCATACGTTAGCTCCATTGTCGACCTTTTCAGCAGTCCGAGACAACGCATCGACGATCTCGATTCCCTTTCGCAACTTTTCAATAAGAGGATTTGCATTTAACCGAACTTGCTTTTGTCGCTCGAGCGCCTCCAGGTCCTCCTTCGACAGCTTGGCTTTCTGGCTGCTCTGCTGCTTTTGCTTGTTGGAGATGTCTCGGCGCACGCTCTCCTCCCATTTCTTAGTCTCGTAATCTTTCGAGTTCTTGTTCTCCACATACTGTCGCTTGGGCGCAGCAGCATCCTCCTCCTCTGGCACAATCGCATCTTCTGGTGCACAAAGCACCCGCACTTGGTATGGTGACAAATTGTCAATGGCGTCAACTGAAGATAGCAAGTCAGAACTAACGAGGTTCACTAATTCTGGGGCAACGAGCTCCGGATAGATAAATGCCATGTCAGCTAGAGTCTGCGCTGCTGCTGGAGCCAATTCCCCAGTGGTCGCTACAGCTTTATCACGAATTGACCCTAGCTTCGCCTCAACCAGTTTACGGGGATCGACTCCCGCTGACTGCATGAGTCCGATCCACCCACTAGAAGTGAGGGCGTCGCGGTGGTGGCACACAATTGCAACGTTGGCAAGGTCATCTACAGATCCAGCGGTACCAAACAGCGCCCAAATGACCAAATGGATGTTCTTGGTAGGTACCAGAGGCGAGCCGGAGGCGTCTAAGCCATTGGAACCACTGGCCGAGCTCTCCGGAGCAGCGTCGAGAATCTTGGTGAAAGTAGAGACGAAAATGGACCCAATTTGGGGCCGGGTAGTGTACAAGTCGCGCAGACGAGCAAGCGCTAGTTTACGCGAAGTCGGCGGTACGATAGGTGACAAGGACAGGAAAATCCATGCTGAAGCCCACAGTGAGACGGCGTCTGGGGCGTCGACAACAGCGACGGTGGCAGCAGAAATGGCCCAATTGAACTCTTCATCGACCAATTTCGACAGGATTCTCGTTGAAAATAGAGCAGACTTGTCCCCAGCGGCCGTCAAAGCTGCTAGAGCACTGCTCTTGGCTTTGCCACCGGAGCTGCTGAGTCGACTCTCCAAGACCAAGTACGCAAACGCTACTCCAACGGTCCTAGATTGGACTGCCATAGCTGGGTTGGCAATAACCTCTTTGAACGTAGGCTCGAGTTTGGCCAGCACCGTGCGGTAGAACTCAGGCAGAGTCTTTTGGTCGGTCTGAGCAACCAACGCAGTCGCCCAAACTCTACGATGCCTCTTGTCTGCCAATGCCCTCTCAATGCCGGTCAACACCGCAGGGTCTACAGCAGCGCCGGCCTCAAGCTGGAAGTGTAAATGGTGGGCTATTGCTCGAGCCAGGCTCTCTGAGGCCTGCTCGTTGACCTCCTTGAACGCAATTGGTGCAGCAGAAATGAGTACGGCGGCTGCCACTGCCTCAGACTGGGGGACAAACAATAGCGCCTGGCCGAAGAGGGCCTTTTGGTCCGAGTTTGCAGTCTTTTTGAGAGCTGCGACCAACTTTTCGGCCACAGATGCCGTCAATTGCGGATCATAGCAATGCGTCAATGCGATTTTGAGAGTATTCAGGCTGTGTGCGCGTAGCTCTGGTTTGGAGGAGCCAAATGATGACAGGAAAGACGGGAGAAGCTTGTTGTTAAGAGGTCCTGCAACGTCAACAATGGCCGGAAGCGATCCTAATAGGCCAGGAATGATATTCTGTAGCACCACCTCTGGAGCCCGAAGCATTGACTTTGAAAGATCTGGCACTAGAGTGTCATCGAAGTCAGCCTGAGTGGTATAGTCGGAGAAGAAGGGCACAAAAGCTTGGGTCAATTGAGGCGAAAGGGGCTCTTTAGATGCCAGTACTGCAGATGCATATAGAGCCAGAATTTGAGGTTTGGCGGCCTCAACTACAGCCTGAACGCTCGGTACCGTTCCAATGATATCCATTGCGGCGCCAGAAACTGTACACACCACAGTGAACCTAGCGATTGCGGCAGTCGTCGCGGCCACAGATTTTGCGCTCGTCAAGGCGCTCACGTACTTGGTTGTCAGTTCGGGGTCTGCGCTCAATGCGAGTACAATTGCAGTCCGGGTAGTTCGAACCGCCGACACCTGTAGCCTTTCTTTAGCATGGGGAGCACTAAGGATTTTATGCAACAGCAGTGTCTGAGTACTAACTGCGGCCTCAAACACGGCCTCATCTCGAGCCACAGCTGGCCCAGCTTTCCCAAGAATAGCATTAGCCCAGCCCAGTAAAGACATTGAATCCGACACTGCGGGGGCCTTGGTAGATTTGGCTAAGTCAAGGAATGGGGTCAACGCTGAGGGGTCATCCAGAGCCACTTCAACTAGCAGCTGCTCAACAGCCCTTCTCGTATCTTTTTCATCATAGTGCGCGTACAAACTTGTAACAATTTCAACCACCTGAGATTTCACCACATCTAGTTAGCACCACCAAACAAGACACCAGACTGGTCGAGTGCCAGTGTAACCAGTCACTTCTCAGACCTGCCGCACTTCTTACCCTCTAATTTCAGCAAAGAATTCAGTAGCTCAATCCGCTCAGTGGGACTGGTCGTAAGTAGCAACTTCGTTTGAAGATTCGGCTTCAATTCTGTCCACGACATGTCGCCGGGTGGACTCAGGCCTCAATCTGACAATCCAATCGAGATCAGGAGGGTTGAAAAATCGAGGGGACGCAGGGCTGTGCTGAAAAATTCGGCCGCTTTAGGCATTATGAGTAACTGGGGAAGGGACAGTGATAGAGGACGAGCGGACGGTAGATGGCGTATACAGACGGGTGGGTAGGCGGCGGGGAATATGGGAGATACACTAGAGCGTAATTCGCAATTGAAGTAATTGATTTATGAGTAATTGAAATAGGCATTGGACTTGGCCATTGCAGCGAATTCTAGGTAGCTACCTTGTTGGGAGGAAGTCTACCGTGGAGCTGTGAGCTAAGGCTTCGCTCACCAGGTCGACGTTGATAGTAGCAGTCACCCAACTAGTAGAAACAGCTTGGTTTGGGGCTGTGGAGCCGGCTGGCTTGCTGTGGTCGTTCCAATTGCGCAATTACAAGTGGACAGTGTAAGTGACATCATGGGGTGTGCCGCAAGGCTGGAACCATGGACTATAAAAGCCGGGACGAATCTCCCAAGCTCGGTATCAACTAAAACAGCCTATGACGAATGGGTTTTTAGCAAATCATAGTGATCGCCAGCACGACTTTGTTGAGTTGGGATTTTGTGGTGAGGTCAGTCCTAAGCTGACGATATATTCTGAGGTTGTACAGTTGATGCGAATAAATAATAAATAATTAGTAGCTGGCTCACTCGTCTAGTGACTTTTGGAGACGTTCAAGTTGACGATCAATCATCATGAGACGAGTCTGATCCTGGGAGTAGTAGTTGGCATACTTGTGCTCCTTATCGACTCGTCGCTTGACCGCGGTGCGTTCGTGCTTGAGTTGGTTGATCTGATCCAGTTTCTTTCGGCGCACTTGGGCGCGTTCCTCGGCCTTTTGGCGAGCAATTTGCTCGGAGTTTGGTTTAGGGCTAAACAGCCAGGTAGAAAGCGAAGACATAATGAGGGGATGTCAATTCGGGGTAACAGTTTGGGTCCAGTCGGTCGGCTAGAGGTGTAGCAGTGTAGCAGAGGTGCAGCAGAGACTAGGCAGTGTGCAAGTCAGCGGATACAGTGTGCAGTAGCAGAAGCTGCGATATGATGAGGCAAGAGCGGTGGTGTGATAGCAGGCTACAGCGGGTAGCACGAGCAGTGTCAGAGTGATGCTAGGTCGTGGCCAGTACTCCCAGTCCCGCTAATCCCAGTCCTGGTCCTCGCTAGTCCTAGTACTGGTCCTAGTATTAGTAGTGGGTCTTGTCGCGTTTATGTGCATGGGGTGATCTGGTCCTATGTATTTATATCTCCCCCAGATTTCAGATTGTGTCATCGCAGCCAAGACGCGACTGGGTGACTAAATGATTAAACGATCGGCTACGGCCGGCTGGACACCACCAAACTTCGAGCAGCGTGGGCAGCCACCTACGTAACCGGGGGACCATGGCGGCACCAGTGGCGGCAAACGGCAGCAGCGAGCAAACAAAGATGGTTTCACAGTGGTCCCGGCGGCATTTCCACGTTCTAACCTTTACGGTACTTGCACATTCCCTGGTCCCTCCTACTACTCTATTCTTGCGTCTTTCCTAGCTGTTATCACCAACCCCTCTTTTGTGCCCCGTCCTCCGGTCCCTCCGCTCCCTCCCTCCTCCCTCGCTTCCTCCCCGTCACCTGCTAATCTACCCCTAGCTTTCTAAGTTTGGTTAGGGTAGTTGCCAGTGGGTACCCCAGCTATGATGTAATCCTCATCTTGCATTCCGGCAATGTCGTCATCGCTGAGCTACCCCACTACCAGATCGCCAGTAGATGAGATCGAGAGCTAACGAGCACATGCTCACAGGAGCGGCCGGCACCTCAGCGTACAACAGTACAATATTAGCATTATTGCGAAATCCAACAATGATGGTGCTACATTCTTGGTCGCCTGAGACCGGACTGGTCGCCTGGTTCGCGCACTTGTCTTACGCACTGTCTCACCCTAGTCTGGGAACGGTAGGGGACGCAGCTGTGGTCTGGCCTGGGGAAGCGTCTGCCAAGTACATACATACACACATACATACAATAGGTGGTGCGCATGGCATGGTCGTACGGTACATGCGGATCTCATGTCTGCAGTCTCAGTTAGTGCCGGGCCCTCCTCCCACTCTCAGCTCCACCACTGGCAGCCTTCACTAGCACCCTTCTTTGGCCTTCTCAGGCATCCTCTTCGGGGTCTCTGGTCCCCTACTCGGTTCCTCGGTTCCCCTCTCACTTGGTCGCTCTACCACTGTGTCGGATCGCGACTGCCGTTCTGGGCGCGTCGACCTCGTGATGGCCAAGCGAGGCGGTGCGTCTTGGCCACCACCATGGTTAGCATGTAGCGAGAGCCGTTACACCCACGGCAGATACGGTGCTGCCACGGGGACTACCAGCCCACACCTTACTGCCAGGGTGCCAGGGGACAGTCAGGGTGCAGCCGATAACTTACCCCTGCCGTACCGGGTGGTTATCTGGATGTCAGGACCGAGATGGAGCCATGCGGGTAACGGCAATCGGTAATTCTATGCTATAGCTACAATCTCAGCGCTTAGCTATCTGTCAATTGCTATTATCCAGCTGGCGTCGTCCCCACCGTGTCCTGGTGCAGCCACTAGTTCTGGTGAGAACTTGACTGTGGGATGCAACCATAGCTAAAGTGGGGTTGGTGGGCGAAGCTGTAGAACTGTAGTGGGATAGCTGGCCCGTCGGCGGGTTCTCTGTAGCGCATGGCGGCTTGCACTGTGGCCTCGCTGTCCCCACACTTCTGATCTCACGTTCTAGACGGCTCTGTTATCAGATCTTTCTCCTTTGGTTGTGGGATGGCGCGGGATTCCCAATGCGGTGGTCCTTAATTTGAGTTTGCGGGGAAGTTCAGGGGTAATGTAGTGCGGGGAAACCCTGGGACAGTCTAAGCAGGGACTGAGACAGCCTGGGGCAGCCAACCCGAGATTAGGCTCGCAGAACTAGACACCACTACGCAGAAAAATACGCAGAAAAATACGCAGAAAAATACGCAGAAACAATACGCAGACTGAGACACTGACAGGCCCAGGCTGAAAGCGGCACGTATTCGTATTAAACGGTTTCAAAGGGTCACAGCGTGCACTGGGAATTGTCACAGCTTGGAGTCAAAGCTGCTGGACCTTTTGGGCCCGCTGGGCATGCTGGACGGTTATCATCTCTTTGCTGGGTCACGAGCTTCAATCTACAAATCTATACTTGTTCGTTAACAAATCGGCCTATCAGTAGCGAATACCCCACCCGCTAATCGATACTGTTTCTCAGGCACATCAGGAGACCCTGTACGCAGGTCGGGCCTGGACCCCTGCGACCCGGCAGGACCCCCTTCAGTCTCTGACGTAAAACAGCAAATAGGCAGTCTTATGAGAATCATCACCCTGGCCTACCCGCTCAATACTCTGAATGCTGATGTCGTCAATGTTGGTCCATTTGTCAACTTCTCCATTGGGCCCTCCCTTGACCTCGACTGTGTAATGGCCGGCCGCAGTCGAGACACCGTGGTGATAGACGACCGCAAACAGCGAGTACCCAATTGGCGGTGAGTCCTCAGATCGCGATGAGATGGTCTCGGCGGGAATGTCAAGATGGGTTCCAAACCCAACATGCTTGGCCAGCTTGCGCGATTCATTACCCTCGAAAATGAACCGCTTCAAATGCACAATTAGTACTGCGGGCAGCTTTTTGAAAAACACCTGCTTAGTCGCATTCACTGTGTCGCCTTGTGAGGTGCGGTACGGCAAACTCTCCGGAGTGCTCATAAGCTTGAATGCATCCTCAATTGACTGGACCCGAGGATCGGAGATATCCAATTGCACTTGTTGGAACGGGTCATATGTAATTGACGGCTTGCTCTGTCGAGGCACCCTAAGTACTGACTCGAATTGGCCGCCAAACAGTCGCGTTATTGGCGTTTCAATTCCTACAGTTCCAGAATATCGCACTGTGGGCTTCTTTTTCGTAACCTCCACCCATCCACTGGCAGTGCTGCCGCCCAATGGCTCGTCGCCGGGGCTGCCACTTTGCCCATTAGTAAGGGTACCCGTAAGTGCGCGAGTGCTTTCCTCATGCATTTCCTCTAACAGCGTGCCCAAAAACTCCTGAGCATCTTCTTGGCGTCCTCTCTCCAAATGGCTGAACCGGGCCAGGCCGCTAAGGACACGATAGAAGGACTCAGGCAAGAATGGATCTGGTTGAACAGACTGCCCAGAGTCCCTAGGTACTCTCTGGTTGAATTCTTTAGTGAAATCGACAAGTCCGTCTAAAATTGGGGTGTCGGACCGCAACTGGAACGCACTGTATTTGCCAATTTCATCAATTAGGTGGTAAAACGGCGTGCAGTGGATGAGCACTTGTAACGTTGAGTTCATGAAGCACAGGTTGCCAGTATTAATGAGCCCTCGGGGCTCGCGCTTGGTGTGCACTGCAGGGTCATAATAGCTCAGGCTCGGTGTATTCATGTACCCAGCGATTATTTCGCCAATTGGTTGGCGCTTTTTTGCAGCAGCGACTGGAGGAGCAGCTGCAGACTCCGCTGGAGGACTGTCTACCAATTGCGACTTTTCAAAGTCATTACTAAGGGACTCGACAGGCGTTTCAGGCTGTGTCTGAGGTTGTACCGGTGCTTGTGGTTGCTGGTGCGCCTGCGGTGGTGCTTGAGGCTGAGGCTGAGTTTGAGGCTGCGGTGCCTGCGTCTGTATCGGTGGTTTAGGTTGATGGCTCTGGATAACGCTAGCCCATGATGGCTTAGACGATGCTGGTGATGCAAAAGGCGCCACGGCCGGCACTCTTGACGGTTCTGAGGCTGTTTCTGGCGCTGCTGGTGCTGATGCTGATGCTGATGCTGATGCTGCGGTTGATGCTTCGGCCACTACAGCTCCCCTCTCTGATGCTAATGCTTGCCGCTTCTCGGCCAGCCTCCGAGCCTTCAAAATCTGGGCTCGAACATACTTCCACCGAGGCGGGAAATCCTTTGGATCACAGTTATACCATGGAACTGTGTACAAGTTTGGGTCGTTACTCATTGGCCGATCTGGGGCCTCGCCAGGTATGCAGGAAGAGGCGGGCAAACAAGAAGAGAATTGGTTGTAAAAAGAGAGCAGCCGAGTTCTATAATGAGATCTAAAATAGCTCGAAAAGATCTAAAAAAGCGTCGGGTTCGCTGGGTCGTTAGTGTTCTTCCACGTTCTACTCTGACGGTGTCTCAGCTTATCATGAAAAGTTTGGGGTGGAAAATTCAGGCCCACAGCCGTGCTGACTCGACAATACCAGCCACCGCACCGCCATGGCACCGCCACGGTTCCCCCAACGCGTCGCGACTGCAGGACCGAGTACTCACGATAGACTCACGATTTACTCTTGGTGCATTCTGGCATTGTGCGATCTCTATGGAGCTGGTTAGCGCCTATGGCTACTCGGTATGATCTGTGCAAAACTGCATTTAACCAGCTTTCGTGTTTGGACAGTCGCGACGAAACGCTAGTTCTACTTCATTATCTGCTGCCTGGAGTGTTCGTGTCTGGGCTTAATCTCGCCGAATCTGCTGCTGACATTTCTTCTTATGGGATTGGGAGCCTATACAATGTCGGACCCGAAGCGGTGGATACTGCCAACTTGACCTGTACGTGCCGGCAGTACTATGAGCTCTTCAGGGTGCAGTCGGATGCTAAATTGGGCTCTAACGGGCCAATTTGTGAGCATATTGTAGCTGCAATTGTTCGGCAACAGGGCATCTCAGCAATAGGACACCTAGCGTGATGTAGAATCTCATACAATGGCATTGCATGATACAGCAGGCCAGTGGGAGGGAGTGAGGCAAGCCTGCGTGTTGTAAGGTAGCACTTATTCCAGATGAGATGTCAACTAATAGCAGTCAATTGCCAATTGCTTTCGTCAGGCTGCAATTATCCTACTGTCGTTCGTTTCATTCAGGGCCTTGAGATGCGGTGTAGTAAAAGTCGCGAATTACCTTGAGCTGCTTGAAGCCGGTTGTAACATTAACTTGCGCTTGAGGTGCGGTAAGTTCGCTCCAAGTCTATAGCTGCTTCATTCACCGATGGTTCTCATGTTTCGCATGGATTTGTTACATATTATCTTCTGGATAGTTGCTAATCTCAGGCTGGCTATCGCTTCCGCTTTCTCTCCTCCTGTTTCTCTTCCTTTACTGCCTTGGCATCCAATTCATCCCAATCTTCTCCCTCTTCACTCAGGTCCTCTTCAGACCCAGACTCATCCGAGTAATCTTCTTCGTCTTCTTCTTCTTCAGCCTCGGCCTCCTCTTCATCAGTGGGGTTAAAATCAGACGGGGCAAAGTCGGACTCTTCCGAAGGCTCGCTGTCACCACTCTCGTCATCTTCAAGCGACAGGAACGACCACCCCCCACCTTGGAAAAACTCATGTGGATCCGCTATGACCGTCTTCATGATGGTCGGCCAATTGAGGTTAACGGGTCCTTCGTAGTACGCCAAGTCCATCTCGTTGAGCCAGTCCTTGACCGCGTCCAGCTGGTCCATGGGGATGGAATTGATATGAGTAACCGGTCGAGTGTAGTCCTTGTAGATAAACACCAAGTCGAACTGCTTGAGTCCAAACTGTACTCGCTCCAAATGGGCAATTTCGACATCCTGTAGCGTCACCACAAGGAAAGGAGGGTCAATCAGCTGGACGAGACAGTCTGTAGTGGGTTGACACAGCACATTAGACCGGAATGGCACACCATTGAATCCCAATTCTCGAATGGGGGTGTCGACATCGACATGACGGCCTGCTCGCCCAGATTGCTCAGAAATACGCTCGGAAAAGTTGCGGAATTCCTGATTTAGCGCCTTGCGTCGCCGTCGTTCCTCCTGCTCTTGCTCGAGCTCGTCTTCATCCCCGTACCGGTACCGTCGCTTTCGATTTCCCGTCTCATCAAACGCCATATCCATTGCCTCTCGGTAGAACTGCACATCCTGAGTCTTCTTCTTGCCCACCATAATGGGGTTCTTGAGATGGACGTGGACGAGCACAATCAGCTCTTGATCTGACGGCTGGTAAAACAGATGCTGGATGTTTGAGAATAGCAAGTCAATCTTCTGGTCAGTTCCAAGTGGGGATTGGTACCGAATACCGTTCTGGTGGATTTCTAACGAACCCGCTACACGCTTTCCCTCTGGTCCTGGGCGTACAAACACCGCATCTAATCGCTTGGGTCGCTCCTTTCGCATCTCAATAAGCTTCTCCTGCTGGACCACGTCTTCGAGCTCCTTGCGTTCGTTTTCCCGTTTCAGAGCCTCCTTCTTGAGGTCGCTGATACGCTTAAACACGTCGTTCATCCGATCAGTATCTCGGCTTCGTAGTGTAATGCTGCGCAAAAACTGTGCGGTAGCGTCCTCAAATGGCACCTCATCCTTCTTAGTTGAGGTACCGCCGACTCCTGGCGAGTGGAAGTTCAGGCGCAGGTACACATAGTCACCTTCTTCATTTTTAGACCCGTTTTTGTAGGTATTGATGTGGAATGGCACTGGCCGGCCGTTAATGGGGATCAAAATTGTCTGCGATTTGGCATCAATGGCAATTCGTAAATCCTTGACCGAAGCAACAGGTAGCTGGGCTTCCCGCTTATACGACTCAAATCGCTTGAACACCGGTTTGACCTCGCCGCTGCCGGAATCTTGCTCGTCGGCAAACTTCTCTAGTCCTGCTCGTTGCAGGCGGTCGTGAAGCTCCTTCTGGTTCGCTTGGCGACGCTTCTCACCATTATCAACTTCCTTCTCCCGAGTCTCGTTTCGCAATTTCGACTTGAGAATCACCGAAGACCGAGTGGTGTTTTTGGATTGAGCAACAATGTCCATGTCGTCCTCGTTAATGCCAGTGTCACCGTCTTGCTTAAAGTAGTAGGAAATGCTATCCCTGTCGGCGTCTGAGAACACAATCGCCTTGTCAAAGCCAACACGAACAGTATCTGCGAGCAACAAACTGTAGGTTTTTTTGCTAGACGAAGCGCTGGGAATGTGTGACAATCCCACTGCCACGTTCAGAGTCATTCCGTCTTTGAGCACCGTGGCGTTTTTGGGCCCCAGCAGGGTGGACGAGTCTCTGAACTCGATTCCGACCCCCCAGCCGACGTTTTTGAGCAAATGCGACTCCAGGCCGGGCTTTTTGGTCTTGATAAACTCTGTCGCAGCATTGTACACATCTTTACACGACACGCCTTCCTTGATTTGGGCAATAACGTGCTTGTGGGCCGCCAGCAGAAGCGCATAGTTCTCATCCTGGTCCTTGGTGGGATCCACAAGGTATGTACGAGACACGTTGGAGCAGTAGGACTTGTATCGAAGGCCCAGTGAGCACAAGATGACTCCTGGGGACAGCTTAGAGTCATCGGACAGCGCCGAGGGCTTGAGATCGTACTTGCCACCGGACTGGATGATTGGGGTGTAGCACCAATCAAGCTGCTGGGGTTCTAGATCGGGGAGACGCATTTCGGCAAAGTACTTTTCGTCGTCAATCTTGTTCTCGACCACTTCCGCGAGCTTAGAGTGGGTGATCTGTTTATCCTCGTCAATCAGGGTCGACATTTTGTCAGCAAAATAGCCCCCTAGAAGCTTGGACGTGGTCTTGGATGCCAGGCGAATGTTGCGAAGCTCCTCTTCGTCCTTGACTGACATTGCGTTGGCCAGTCCCGCCGACACATCTACTTCAGACACCCCCGGGTCTGATCCAGCCTTAGACTTGAACGCGTCAAATGCCTCGGTCCATTCGCCCACAAATGCGCCCTCGTACTTGTCTTTGGGGAGCAGTCCAATGGCGGGTCCCGCGGTCTCGATCTCTTTGAGCAGGTCGTCAAACAGCTTGCGGTTGTGGTCAGCGTCCTTCGATCGCGCCCATACCAGGACGTCGGCGCTCTTGATTGGCTCCAAATGCTTGACCTTTGCGGCCGACGTGACAATGACCGTCTTGGATTTAGTCACGACAATGGCGGTGCTGGTGAACTCGTACCCTAGGAGCCAAGTGTGAAGGGCGGCGGTTTTACGGTACAAATTGTCCTCATCCGGTTTGCCCATGATCACCACCACAGATTGGGCGCCGTTGAATAGCGGGCCATTTTCAGCGCCACCGAGCTTACGCTGGAGGTGGTGGACGCGTTTCTTGAACGTCGTGTTATCGATCTTAACCGACGACATAGCAACTGAGAACAAGAGCTGGAGGTGACGAGTGGAATTTCAGTTTAAATCAGTACGGCTTCACGACGCGTCGGGTTAATTAGAGTAGTAGGAGACGGGCAGGGGGGGGAGAGGTGAAAAGGCGTGAAGTAGGTTGAAGTGCGTGAAGTGGGTTGAAGAGGCGAGAATTGTCAGCTGATGAGGGTACTACAGGTTGGCGGGCTCCTCATCGGGCCGTTCTGGTTTGCTGCTTTGGTGTGGTTATGGTGCAATCGGATTTGTCGCGTCTTTCAATCCCCATTTTGATACCGTTCGTAGTGGTAGTACAGTAATACTGCCGATTTATGGGCCGTCGGGGTTGGAGACCTCAGCCAGATCGAATGGGGCAGCTCGAGCAGGGCAATACCATTGGAAATTGGCAATAAACGATGGCGATCAGCAATTAGCGATTGGAAATTGGCAATCGAGTATTCAACGTGTTGTATCATCTATTCATACATCTCTTTGCCAACTCCAGGAATTGGACGAAGTTCAAACTACCAGGTCTTGACTTTAATCATTTTTAAACTACCAGGCGATCCTGGGCTGGCCGGGATCCCGAACTCACTGAAAAATTCCACCTACACGGTTAGGCTGAGCCGCCGTTTGTGCTAATCTCAGTTAGATTACCATCACGTGTAGCGAGCAGCTGTACCGCACTGCTATCACCGCACTTACATTCACGCTCACGCTACTACGTGCAGGCATACTACTTTAGAAATGCACGTACTGCTACAGCTGGCTCACCGTATACCACTGAAATGACTGCTACTCCAGTATCACCGCACCATCACCGCACCAGCAATTGCACCGTCTACTCTCTACCTGTCTCCACCTATACAGTCACACATGCCCTCTTCCTCCCACCTTATTCTCTACCCCTCGGGCCCCTTCTCCCACTGCCTCTCTGCCTCTCTGCCTTTCTACCACTGCCGCTCTCCCACTGCCGTTCTGCTACTCCCCTCCCTCTACCCTGCCCTGTCCACCGCCTTACTCTCTCGTCGCCTACTACTAAACTCGCCGCCTTACCTCCTCGCTGGCCAAGACGGTAAAAAGAGGTAAAGTCTAGATTGAGGGCAAAACAAGCATCTTTTTAGCACTAGACAGCAGGATGGGTGACGAGTACGACTATTTGTTCAAGGGTAAGTGTGCTGTGGATCTGGGTGTTGACGTGGCTGTTCAGAGGCATCTCTGGTACCGCCGTGGTGGTTTTGCCGCCTTCTAAAGCCGCTGTCTGCCTCAGCTGGCGTACGTTTGGCAGCAGCGTCGAGAGCGAGAGTGCGGGTACAAGGTTGAGAGGTGGCGGTATGGCGAGGCAGATTAGACAAGCAAGACAAAGTTGGGTTGATCTGGAGCGCTGTCGCTATCGTGAGTGTAGACATGTAGACGTGGTCGTGGCTGTTGCTACTCTCGGTTTTGTACTGTTGTTCCCGTGCAGTGCTACGTTTTCTTCTGCTAGGTGGTGCACCGCTGGGGCGGTTGGTGATGGTCGGTCACGCAGCCCGAGAAGATTCAAACTCCTCAGCTACTTCAACCTTCAGCCTGCGCCTCGGCATGCCCGCCGTCGTTGGCCCTTGGTGGGCCACTGTTGCGTGGTCCCTGATCTAACTAGTGGTTCTTATTGGCGACTCGGGAGTTGGTAAGTCCAACATTCTCGGCCGATTCACTCGAAACGAGTTTAATCTCGACTCAAAATCGACTATCGGAGTCGAGTTTGCTACTCGAACCGTGTCGGTCGATGGCAAGACAATTAAGGCTCAGATTTGGGATACTGCCGGCCAGGAACGGTACCGCGCAATCACTAGTGCCTACTACCGAGGCGCCGTGGGCGCGCTGCTCATGTACGACATTTCCAAGCAAGAAAGCTATGAGAATGTGGCCCGATGGCTAAGTGAACTCCGAGAGCATGCCGATTCGCAAATTGTCATTATGCTCGTGGGCAACAAGTGTGATTTGAAGCATCTGCGCGCCATTCCCACCGACGAAGCAAAGAACTTTGCTGCCGAAAACAAGCTGTTGTTTATCGAGACTTCGGCCCTTGACGCGACCAATGTCGAGTTGGCGTTCCAGAACATTTTGACTGAAATCTACCGATTGTATGCTGATCAGACTCTGCAAGCAGACTTTGCCCAGTCAAAACCCGCGCAGGGTCAGTCGTTGAGCCTGACCCCTCAGCCTGACGAAGATAAGGCAAAGTCAGGGTGCTGTTAGACAAGCCGAATGGAGCCCCTAGTATTGGTCGCCTGACCGCTACCGGGCACTGTCCCAATTACTGGGCCCCGCTGACCTTTGGCTATAATGGTATACCACGAAATGATGATGGCAGGTAATAAATTAGTGTACGTACTGTAGACGCCCGAGGACCGTGTGCCCACGCCTAATTCTCAGCGGGAGCTTCAAACTCGTTATCGTCTTCCTCATCCTCGTCGTCGGCAGTCTTTCCTGCTGCCGCAGCTTCACGATCAAGCTCCTCGGCTGCCTTTTTGTAGTCAACAACCTTACGACGCGTACGAGATCCGTGAATAATATTGGAAGTGTCAATTTCATCAAGTGCATCGTCTTCCTCGTCATCTTCGTCGTCGTTTTGGTCGTCGCCGTCAAAATCGCCATCACCATCGTCCTCATCGTCTTCGTCATCTTCATCGTCTTCAGGCACGTCCGCATACTTGGACGACTTTTTTCCGGTCAACTTTGACGACACTTTAGACTTGCCCTTGTCTTTGGCAGCTGGAGGCGCGGGGGCAGTCTCGCCGGCCTCTTCAGCAGGCTCGGCGGCCTCTACATTTTCGGCGTCGGTCTTAGGCTTTTTGACGGCATCGACAGCCTCGTCAGCCTTCCGCTTCAATGACTCGTCCTGAACTTCTGCAGTCATACTAAAGGGCTTGAGGGAATTACAACTGAAAGAGGTCAATTGCAGGATTTGACAGCTTTATATGGGGGTGGCAGGTCAGAGGTTAGGGTAGTACAGTTGCCCTAACCCATGTTATGAACCCTAACCCACACAAACCTCTGTGAGGCCCATTCTCTCCGGTGTCTGCGGCCAATTGCTATAGGCTGGAGACAAAATGCGGGCACTGCTACTTTCAATTGCCCATATCCTGGATTTGCGGCTTTTTTTTCTTTCAAATCCTTCGTCAATTGCCCTACTTACCCACCCAGTCTTGGTCCAAATCCTGCCTTCGTTGTGGGTTAGGGTTGGGCCGGTGAAATTTATGTCTCTTCACCAACAGTGCAGTAGTGTAGGTCCCTCGCTACACGCTACCGCGCCAGTGTTCAAGATGGCTCTCAACACCAAAAAGGCCAAGATGGCAGATTTGATCAATTACCGGCTACGGATCGTCACAATCGATGGTCGCCAGCTCTCCGGACAAATGCTCGCATTTGACAAGTACATGAACTTAGTGCTGTCCGAATGTCAGGAATTTCGAACTCAAAAAAGGCCCCCTCATCATGAAGAGACTAGATCCCTCGGACTGGTTATTCTCCGAGGTGAAACAGTAGTTTCTGTATCAGTCGAAGCGCCTCCTCCCACTGATCCTGTATCTCGATTAGGAACGATTCAGCCTGGATTCGGTACTGCTCGTGCCGTCGGAAGAGGTCAGACTTTACCACAGGGGCCGGCAGCATCATTGGCTGGTCCAGTTCGAAGTGGGTTTGGAGCCCCAAGGTAAAGTGACGAGAAGACTATGGCAATGTTTCTACGTAGGACCACGGTTTCTCTACCTTGGTTGAATGAATTGTTAGTAGTCTATAGTTATTTATTATGATTATGCCATGAGCCATGGGGCCCATTGACTCTCCATTGGCTGTCCATTGTGAGCATTAATTCATCGGGAATGCGTGTTGCGTGTTAGTTGCCAGTAGTTTCAAGCATTTAGCGTGTCAGCGGCCGGTGGTGTCCCTAGTGCTTGCTGGCATAGGCCGAAACGTTGTTGGGGGATTGAATTAGTCGTTCGTATAATGGCCGGATGTTCTCAGGAACGTGGGCATGAGCAGTGGCTGGGTCAAGCCTGACCAAGTCCACGAGCCATTGAGTGATTGAATGAAAATGCTCCTTGATTCCATGGTCATTGAGATCAAACCGCTGTGGGGTCAGGAGCCTGGCCTTGTGATGGGGTTTGTTATTGTTCCACACCACTGCCGACGTCAGTCCGTGAAACTCTTCCCCGCTGGCCCCAGAAGCGCTGGATCGAGAGTTGAATGCTAGCAGTCGAGACAGAGACGGTTTTGCCGCTAGTCTTGGCCGAGCGCCAGTCAAATTGACAATTAAGAATGGTCGATCTTCGCTGGGCTGTCGCGGAATGAGCATGGGGTTCGTGATTCCAAAGATCCCGCCGCCAGGGGGAGGGAAAGACGGAGGGAAGGTTTGCATTGTGAGGTATTCCATGGCAGGCTTGGTATAAGGGATGGGCTTGATAAGGTCGAGGGCGTTAGAAATGAACATTGAGCACACGTGAGGGCTTGCGGACACTACTAGGATAGGCATTCCCAGCAAAAGGTGTTCGTACACAAGGTACAGGTCCGCATGAAACATTGATGGGGGTTGAATCCAGGAAAGCAGTTTGAGGCCTCCAGCAGGTCCAGCGGCGGTGCCGGTGAGCGTACTTCCCGAGGGCTTTTCAGAATGGGGATGGGGTGGGGTCGGTCTGTATGTGTTTTGAGATTGGGGGTTGAATGGGGCCGGCGAGAGGCCGAAATAGGGTATAATCAGTTCCCAGGAACCGAACGGGGCAATCAGTGCCACCTTTTGGCCGCGGTGGTGGCCGCCGTAGCCATCTGCCTTTTCATCCTGGCTTTTGCCGTCGTGTTCTCCGTCCTCGTCGTCGTATCCTAGGCTCCATACTTGGCCCAAGAATGGGAGATCTAACCGAGACCTCTTGAGTGCCCATTTGTCTGGGTTTGGCCAGTTGGCGATGTTTGCAATTGCATTGTCAATGAACAGCAGCTTCTGCTCCATGTCTGCCATTACAAACGTCGAGTTCTCGTAGCCACGCCCGGGCCTGAGCTCAGGACCAGGACTAGGACTGCTGCCAGTTGGTTCTGTGGCGGCGGCAGCAGCAGTTGCTGCCCCGCTGTTGAATACAATGCTGCGCAGCACCTGCTCAAACAGACTGGGAAAATAGTGTGGGCTCAGCACTACCAATGCCTGCTGAACATAGCCTCTTGATGCTGTATGTGACACCACCTGGAAGAACAGCGCATTGCCGTGGACGGTGGAGTCGGCAAAGGTCGAGCTGTTGAACCGGAAGGTGTGGAATTCCGGCATGACCCTGTTGTGCTCGGCAGTAGCGGCGCCGTCTGCTGGCAATTGGTTGCCGGCGCGTTCCGGCAGTGCTGAGAAGCAGATCGCTCTGAAATCATGCTCGTTGAACTTGACTGAGGGCCGGATCAGTTTGAGGTCAGGGCCCACGTCGACATCGAACTCGACGACCACAAAGCAGGCGATCCACCGGCCCATTTGTGAGACCAATGCTGGGGCCAGTGCTGAGGCGTCTGAGGAGTCGATGAACACTTCATAGATATTGTACGAAGACGTGAAGGAGTTTGGCAGCCTTCTTCTATGCATTTTTCAGGATGGCGGTGGCCTTACAAGGGTTCAGGGCCAAGGAGTTTGTGGAGTTTGTCAGGCCAGGGAGTAGCAGGTCTCGCGAGGTATAGGTGAAATTGGGACTTTTGGCAAAGGTCTGTCGCCGCCTTTATCGCTCTAGTGCTTGTGATCTGCCGTCAGCGTAGCGTGCGGTAAACGGGTCTCTGTCCTACCGTTTAGTGTCTCTCACAGTCTCTACTGTCCCTAGCCGAAATGTTTCAGATCAAACGCGGCTTGTGGGATCGCTAAATATCTGACATTCAGGGGGCTGCGATGCGACACTTTGGACTTGACAGCACTCAGCGATCGAATCTGTGGTGTGCTGGGTACATAGAATGATATGGATGGAATGGCAGTATCGTGGCATCCACGCGAACACCAGTTGCAGAGTCGCACTGTATCTATATACAATTAAAACAACTGGCTTTTACAATCACGAACTGCAAAAACGGGCAGGCCAACTAAAGAGGTACCGAGCAAGCTGGTTTACTCAATCCATTCACTTGTGCATCTCTTGGAAAGGCCACCTAGAAACGGCCAGTCCTGCCAGTCCTGTCCCACTCTAATTCTTGCCTCTTCTCCCAACCCAGCCATGGCCAGTCACCCTGCTCTACTGATCACTAGTAAGTGAGTTCTCATTCCACCTCCTGTACACCTCGAGCCACTCCAGCCACAGCTGCCACACCAGCTCCTACTGCTCCAGCCACACCAGCTCCTACTCCTCGCGTCCAGCTCCTACTGCTACCGTCCTGCTCCTACTGCTGCCGTCCTGCTACCCCTTACTAACCTACTGCTTCTACACCTGCTCCTAGTGCTTGCTCCTCGCTGCTGCTCCTGACTGCGAGCTCCTACAGCCTACTG
This sequence comes from Blastobotrys peoriensis, assembly GCA_003705735.3. NCBI lineage: Eukaryota > Fungi > Ascomycota > Dipodascomycetes > Dipodascales > Trichomonascaceae > Blastobotrys > Blastobotrys peoriensis. The sequence continues at coordinate 46,453 of PPJJ03000016.1, read as the reverse complement.
TCCCTAAATCCTGCACAATCCCACGCTCTTGCTTAGCCCGTGAGGTCAGTCCTAGTTTGGCACTTGGCACTTGCGGGGGCCCGCTGAACACCGCTAAGATCTGTTGTCTGCAATAGCCATCGACCAGTCTGGGTGATGTGCTTATGCTTGGGTCTACAGTGTCAGATTCCGGTGCCTCTGTGCCTCTGCACTGTGCCTCTGCCTCTGTGCCTCTGCCTCTGGTTGGCGGCTGGCACTGACGCTGGCGCTCCTAGGTCACATTTCTAATCAATGCACTCACGCGATCTTGGTATCAACCCTGCTCATCACTCATAGCAGCGGTGCGGAGTTGAGCTATAGCTTACATAGTATGGGCCACGAATGCCGGGAAGGGCCAGGCGACTAGCCGGCTAATAGGGATGAGCAACTGGAATGGGTTAGAGAATTGGGGCAGAATTGGGGTAGAATTGGGCAAAATTGCGTACCGATAGTGCAATTGGCTTCTAGAACGCAGTAGGGCCCGATCAAGCTTGACAGCGGTAGCACCAGACCCGTTGAAGGGGTAGCATTGCAACAACTGAGGACGATAGACCAGATGCGACAGGCCGAAATGGGACTATGAGACAAAGAGGCAGGAGACTGGCGCGCTGACCAACGAGAGTTCAACTAGAGGACGGAAGAGGTGGAGAACCGCAAGAGGGAGTGGGCAATGAATAGGGCAATGAGGGCAATGAGGGCAATGAATAGGGTGCGATTGTGACAAAACAGCCAGGCTGGATCAAAGTTGACGGAGCTGGGAGTATTTGATTGGGCCATTTCTACATGCCTACTCCCTAATGCTGCCTGCCCTCACTCCTGCTCCTGCTCCTGCTCCTGCTCCTGCTCCTGCTCCTGCTCCTGCTACCTGCGACTCTAGTGCTCCTGCTCCCTCTGCTGCGTACCCGTCTGCTCAGCGGGCTCACCGCCTCATTTGGCCGCCGATCGCTGACGTCGGTGATTTTGCCCTGGTGAGCGCTTTGGCTTGTCTGGGTCCAAATTGGGAGGTTTGGGAGCGCCAGCCGCGCAGTCTTTCGCGGGAACTGCAGAGTGGGCAAGGTAGTGCATGCAAAAAGCAATCATGGCATTCAACGGTTTGGATTGGGGTTAGGGCATACGAGGACGGTGAGAGGACGGTGAGAGGGAGTGAGAGGGACAGCGCGACGAGGACGTGGACTGGGTATGATTGGGTACTAATAGGGGGTGTATAGAGACACGGTCGGCCCCCCGCTCAGCCCTACAAGCTATGGTTATGCTCGGTTGCGGCTGCGGTCCTGGTGACGTCGGTCCAACCTTCTCTACTCCTGATTAAAGTTATCCGGGTGTGATTGGTCGACCTCCCCCCCAACATCGAGTTCCGGCGTCCGACGTCCCCCGCGGCGGGTCGCCAGCCGTGCAAAGCGAACCCAAGTTCACCAACTTCGGGCTGCGATGTCTTTGATTTCTTTTTATACTAAACCAATTAGGAGCCTAGCTGAGTATGTATAGTAGTAGGGACCAGCAGGCATTAGTCAGGGCCACGGTCAACAGCACATCTACTCGCGGCAGCAGCCAGTTGCCCTAAGTCAGAACTTACCAGTCACGTTCCGCACCGCCCCTCTGCCGCAAACTCACCCTCCCTGCTCCCCCCCGCCGGCATCTCCCTGCCCTCTCGCGCTCTCGGCTCTCTCCTCGTCCTTCCATAGCAGTCCAATTTTTTCTCACATCCCGGTCGCCTACTACGCAGATCATGTCTTAGATTCAGCGATCATTGCTGTTTTATGTATGTGCATAATAAAAAAAAACCTGCCTGTTTGTAAAGGTCCGGTAAATGCAGTGCCTAAAACTACGGCTAAGCGAGGGATTGTGAGGGTGTTTTTTTTTCGGTGTGGACACTTTTCTATCCCCAGCCAGCTTTCAACCGACTAGGTTCGACCAGGTACCAGGTGAGTTCACTTTTGGTATCCCTTTTTTGGTATTTGTCGGGTCCCCTCGCCGTCTGGTGCGCAACCTCGTTGCTTCCCCCCTCGGCAGTGTTGGATTCTAATTTCATTCTTGCCATTTCCCCGGCTACCACTAGTGGGTGACAATCGGATCATTAAATTTTCTCTACCACAAAAACCCTCTCTACAAGGACTAAACCGCACCTTTGTGGACACCGTTGCGGACAAGCACAAGGCCAACTGTGGACTGGCAACTGTGTCTGGGATATTGTGATCGGGCTCCATTGCACACATTTGTAGGCGGTTGACCAGAGTTGACGGTGGGAGTTTTTGGTCATAGAAGGGTGAAGAAATCGAGTTGCCCCTGGATATTTGAGACCACCTAACAAACTCTACCACCAAATCCATCACTGCTGCTACAGACACCACCAGTACTGTACTATTGCATACCTGTACTACCTTTTCCCCTTGGTATCGCAGCGTGGGTATACCCAGTCAGTGTTGACGGTTGATATCCTGTTGGCACGGACTGTTATTGACACTAATTTTTGTCGGTGTCGATTGCGTACCTCTTGCATTTGCACAAAAAGTTGATGAATCTGGTGTGACAACCCTATTCTAAAAGACATTCGATTGATTGACAGCATATCCGGCATCATCATCTGGATTCAAGGTTGACATAGCTTGATCTTGCCATATTTATTCTGGTTATTTATCTCAGTCCCTCGGTGACTGAGTATTTATTGGTACAGTCTTGTGCCTCGGGTCTTAGTGCTCATTGAACCATTGCCCTTGCAATGACCACTACCTCGCCTCCTCCTTCTCTTTCGTCTTCGTCGTCGTACTCGACGTCGTCGGCTTCGTCTTTGGACAATGCCCACTGCACTCCTCTACAGAGCCTGTGGGGCCTCCCGGCCGACCGGACATACTCGTCTTCGCGAGACTCCAACAAGGACTGGCTGGCAAAGGAGTCGTCGGCGTTTCTTCAAGGACACATGACCGCGTCCAAGCACTTCCCAGCAAAAAACAACAGCAACAACGGCAACAGTCCCTCCACCATCATCAGTAATACCCACAATTCGGGCGTGTTGACGCCATTGAACACCACTATGGCCGCTGCAAACACTTCGAGTCCCACGTCGCCTACTCTGGGCGGCAGCGTGAGCTCTGGTGGCAGTATCACCCCGGGGTCGTCGATTGGCCGTCCCCACACCCCGTCTGCGTCCTCGACGTCGTCCACCGGCACCACCGCTGGTGGCAGCGGTGGCAACGGCAACGGCAATGGTAGCGCCAATGGCAATGCCAACGGCAACAGCGGTCTTCGAACCCCTACTACGTCTTCATCTCTATTTGCGTCGTCAGCCCGTGATGGTGCATCTATTTGGTCTTCTAGCTACGTGTCTTTACACCAACAACGCAAGGCGACCCAGGCACCCCCCAGCCGGGCTCATACCACCCCTGGGACTCCTCTCGAGGAGATGTTTTCCGGCCCTCCTGCCGGCCAGATTGCTGCCCTTGGCGGCAATGGCAACGTAGCCAACGCGGCGAATGGCGTCCCCGCTGGTGCTCAGCAGGGATTGGGTATGTTTGGTGCCCAGATTCCCGGGCCAGGACCTACTGGAAGTGGCACGCCCTCTGGCAATGGTGGCGCTCGGCCCTATTCTACTTCGGCAATGTCTGGGTCGTCGTTCTCGCCGTCCAAGTTACAATCTCCATTGCTTGCAGACGACAACTTTGCCCAGTTTGAGCATGGAGGTCCAATGTTTGGAGTCCAGTACCGCCGTGAGACCCCAATTGTCTACGAAGGGTATGGTGCGGATCCCATGTCACTTGCACGGGCAGTTCAACAACTGCATGTGTCACAGCAGGCAGGCTCTCATGCTCCTGCTGCATTTGTACAACACCAGCAGCTACCTCAGCAGCTTTCTCATCAGGGTCCCCACCAGGGCCCTCAAGTTGCTCAGGGTCCTCAGGGTCCTCAGATTTCTCAGGTCCCTCAGCTGTCTCAACAACACCAGCTGCAGCACCCGCATCCTCAGCATTCGCAGCAGTCGGTCCATCATTCTCAACCTGTCGTCCACCAAGCCCAGTATGAAGGCATTGTCGGTGGTGTCGGCGTGGGCCACTCATTGTATTCTGGGGTCCAGACTGGGTCTTTGCCCCCGTCATCCACCCCTACTCCTGCACCGTCGCTAGGAGCTGGCCCCGCTCCGGTAGCATCGCCCGCATTGATTGGACCCAAGTCTTCACCAGGCTCGGTGGGATCGGTATCTAGTGGGACAGGGTCTACTGGCGGGGCTGTGTCGTCTGCTAAGGGCTCGAGCAGCTCTAAAAAGAAGCCGACTACCAACACGGATTTGTACAAGACGGAATTGTGTGCGTCGTTTATGAACACTGGCGGCCATTGCCCGTACGGGGAAAAGTGCCAGTTTGCGCATGGCGAGAAGGAGCTCAAGTTCATTGACCGGCCGCCCAAGTGGCGATCCAAGCCCTGTCAGAACTGGATTAAGAATGGCACTTGCTCTTACAATGCGCGATGCTGTTTCCGCCATGATCTCTAAGCTCAAGACACATTGACGGCCAAGACGGGTTGAGTATTTATTGTATTCAGTATTTATTATTTGTATTTCGCCTCAACATTGAGCATCAGACGAAGCAGTGATTAGGAGTCGGCCAAGGTAATTGGTGAGTGAACCAGTAGTGAGCCCAGGAGCCTGTAGTGAGTCAGTGCCAGTACTGCAGCGCTTACCGCTTAGTCTACAGTTCTGTGAGCATTATGTCATTGCAGAGTTCTTTTTGGGTCTGCATAGTCTGGATAGTGGTAAACTAGTAGCCTGAGCTGGTAATGCCCTGCCTGCCCAACAGTACGCTATGACAGTAAGCAGGCAGTAGGCAGTGACGATAGAGTTGATGCGGATCTGGACGCAACTGTGGGGTAGTTGCGGTGATTATATTGCTGATATTATTGCATCTGTACAGAGATAATATATAATATCCACTGCAGATAAGCTTGACAGCACTGGTGACACAGCACAGAGCAAGTTGAGATAAAGATAGAAGTGGCACGAGTAATATTACATAGTCAAGATGCAGTGACGCTTGCGACTCCACCAAAGCACTGCCTCCAACACCACCACCACCATCACCACCGCTGTGCCTCAAACCTCTTCCAGCATCACCCAAGTATGAATCATGCCCTATTACTCTCCACCGCCTACAAGGTATAGCATGAGTGCTCAAGTCTACAAGGTACAAGCCCTATCGGTACCGCAGTGGGTAAAAAAATGTACGCACAGGTCAGCTCGGCTGTCACGGCGACTGACTTCCTGCCTTGACGTCACTGACCAGACGCCAGGCGCTCGTCTCCCTTTTTGCCCCTGCTTGCCTGTCGCCTGTGGCCTGTGGCGCGTCGCCTGCCAGCCGCCTTCGCTATGCTAACTAATTCTGATTCTGACTGTTGGAGGCCTCGTTGCTGGCAGCAGCTGGATTGTGGGCGCTTGATACTGGACCAATCGTGAAAGAGACATCTCCACTAACTGCCTTGCAGGTCTAAGCATCCAATTTTAGTATCTGTGCCAAGAGATGCAGCGGCACTCCCGTCCCTGATCCCAGGCAATTTGTCTAGTAACGGACCAGGCCACTAGACACCACCTGCGAGCAACTGTGGAACATGGCTATGGGAACCCGAAAACCAGAGAACAAGGCTTCGTGGGGTCGAGACCACGATTGCGATAACCTAATCGATGCAATGTCACTTGTCAGGGGTTGGGTTCGTTCTGATCTTTGCATCTTACCACTATCGCAGCATCGCTAGCTGCATGTCTTTTGTGCGGTCAATTCTAGGCCCACCGTGCGGACTTTTAGCTGCCACTGCCAGTGTTCTGCAGGCCCGGTCCCCCCCCACGGCTCCATTACTACGGCTCCGAACCGCGTTTCCGGGGACCTACGGGCCCGAGCCGATCAACGACATGATCTCGATGGGGTTTCTACATTAGCCGTCGTGGGCGGCACCGATTTGGGAACAGATGCCGGCGTACAAGGGCGAAGAAAAATTTGCATCTATGAATAGCAATCGAGGCAGCGGCCTAGAGGGTAGTCGGGTAGAATGAGGTAAACTAGGTAAACTAGGTAGAAAGGTACCAAGAATTTTTAGTGACGGCCCATTGCCATTGGCTCACCCCAGATATACCCAGATTCACCCAGATACGCCATACTACCTTGACAGTCAGGGGCCATTCTCGTACTGTAGTAGACACTGTCTCTCCTAGCAAAATTAATGGGCAAAGTGAGAAAAAAAGACAGAATGAACAAAATCATTCCATTACGATATTGAGTTACTACTGTTCAATGATGCTCAATGGGTAATTGAAGTAATTTAATTGTCAAACAAGCGTTACCTTAAATGTACAATGGTATTATATTAATAAAGTAGGCAAACCCGAATACTCAGGTCACCCGAGAAGAAAAAATACATTGGCTTTTCGCTTTTGAACGTCACCTTCGTTAGAACTTAAAACATAATTAGATCAGACTTCGCACTGCAGGCGAAATTGAATCTAACACGCTTAGAAAACGTAGGCAGCGACAGCGAGCACGACAGCCAAAGCCGAAGCACCAGTGTAGGCAGCACCGTTGACCTGAGCAGGGCCCGAGGTGTGAGTGGTGTTCTCAACAGGGGCGGGCTTAGGAGCAGCGGTGGTAGGAGCAACGGGAGCAGGCGCAGGAGCCTCCGACGAAGCAGGAGGAGCGGGAGCCGGGGCAGCGCTGGTGGGCTTGGGAGCAGGCGCAGGAGCCTCCGACTTGGAGGTAACCTCAGACGCGGGGCACACAGTGGTGACCTGGGTGGTGGTGGTGTGGGTTCGGGTGCAAGGGCAGTTGGTGATGGTCAAAGTGGTGGCCTCAGTGACGGTGTAGGTCTTGTTGTTCTCGACCACGGTGGTAGCCAGAGGGCAGTAGGTGGTGTAAGCGGTAACGACCTCGGTAGAAGTGACGGCAACATCAGAGGTGATGGTGGTCAAGTTGGCGCTCTGGGCAGCGGCAATGCCAGCGGCAGCGGCGACAGCGGCGACGGTGAACTTCATTATTAAGATTGGGTTTGGGAAATTAAAGCTTTAGCGAGTGACTTGTTTTTGACAATGTGTGAAGAAGGGAAATTGGGTAGGGCCTGACGTCCCCTTTTATAGCAGCTGATGGGTTCGAGTGGGAGGGCTCCCCCTCAGTCGCTTGGAAAAAAAAAGAATCGGTTGCCGCCTGGGAGGGTTTCGGATAAAAGCAAATACCACCCCCCAAGGGAGAGCTAAACAAACACTAGGAATAGCCATCTACCAGAATAGAACATCCACACAGGCAAAACCAAAGACTGCTAGGGATGGGGGTACAAAAAGCAACGAGAGGTGTTGGAAAAAGCAATGTGCCGTAACTATACGGAGAAAGAGATCATTCCATAGCTCCAAAATGAGGTACCAACGCGGTGGATCGTCTACTCGAGAGCATGACAGTGCATGACTCGTGCATAGTGCACAAACACTAAATTTAGCTGTGGTATAGTACCCGAGTCAGAGACAAGGGACCTCAGGGTTGCGACTAAGGCGGGGGGACGACTGGTACCGAAGGCGCCAGAAGCAGGTTCACACTGCAACGGCCAAACATGATAGGGGGTCGAAGGGGCGAGGGACAGCACCGCCAGGGTTACGGCCCAAGCACAGGCACCGTTATGGATCACGACTCGAAGTTAGCATACGTAATGTCTCTATAATGTTTGAGGTTGATTTTCTTTCTGATACTCTCTAAGACCTTCACAAACAAGGCGGTATGAGCCCTTTGGCACCCTACCCCCCTTGGTCCCTTATCTCAATGTCACATCTGGACATCTGTGCACATATCAGCGGCTGTTGCGGCTGCTGCCGTACCATCGCCTGCTGGTTGTCATATCTCAACAGCCCAAAATCGCTTGTCATTCCCCAATTCAGTACCCCCATTCTTTACCTGGTTTGGCAAGGTTGGGGCGATCTAAATATCTTTGGCAACAAATTGAGCTCCCCGAGCGTATTTCTGAGCCCTGGATATGCATGACGCCCATTACGGCAAGATTGGATCCCATTCGGGATTGACCCGTACAGAACCGCACTGTACTGTACAGCATAGCACAGCACTAGGCCGGTCCACTGCAGCTGCCACCCGAATTCGGCTGGGGGTGGCGGGGCCCGGGCCAATCATAGGTTGGGCTCGCACCGTGGACGACCTAGAAGGAATGGAATTTGACAAGGCCGGAATTGGGGTGCTATGGCAACTATTGAGGGGTAGCATACGTAGAGCACTGGATTAGGTACCATGGCAGGCCGCCATGCCAACCCTCGAGGCAGCACGCTAGGTAGCAGGCAGCGGGCTAGCCCTGTCCTGTCGCGTCCAGACCCAGTATACCGTTCGTGGCTAATCACTGGCGCAAATGTAGGCTGCCTTGTTCGGCACTGTCTGAGTCCGGCGCGGGCCTTCCCGGTTGGTTGTGTTTATCCTGCCGCTACCTGCTGCCGGCCGGTCGTTCTCGGTCGTTCTAGTGCCGAGCTTACCCACTGCCGGGCCTGCCCACTGCGCGGCCGCTAACCTATTGCCCACAGTTGCTTGTCCGCCGCGCAGAGGTGATCCCGGGCACACTGTACCGGCGCACTGTACCCGGTTAATGGGTGTCCTTGTCCCCCAGACGAACCAGGTAACCGACCAACTCTGATTGGCAGTCCCAAAACAAGCATAGCGATGGGGTGAAAATTACCGATAGCATTTTGATAGTGTCCCGATTACATAGCATTGTGATGCGATAGCCTGATCGATACTATCTAAACTGTGTGTCCTGCTGGTTGCAAATCATTAGCTCAGCTCGCTGGGCACTACATTGATTGCGATCGGTCTGGTTGCCCTGCGTATCCATGTCCTCCACCACATGGACTGCTCCTTGATCCACCAATCCCAGCATGACATCGACTATCATCCTATCCCGGCTGCAGGATCCGACTGATCGGACAAGTGCGTCGCTTAAGGAATGTGATGCAGGGAATGTTGGAGAAGGTGGTGGATGGGGGTTGGAAGGGACTGAAGCAGCTCTGTTATGAAATTGCCTGGTGTGGTGTGTGATTTTGGGTCGGCGGGTTGTAATAATTGCATCGCCGCGGTCTGGAACAGGAAAATGTAGCCTGCAATGGGCGCAACTGACTGATGCAGGCATTCTAGGGATTGTAGTGCGTTCCGCGGCGTTGCCCGTCTGGCCGTCACCCCCAGTCATGGACAGTCACTGACAGTCACGTCCTGCCGTTTCCACATGTCATTGTCTCTGGTGGATCTGATCCGATGCCAATCTAGTCCCTGGTACCTGACTGACCCCTTGATTGCTTGGTAACGGGCCCAAACCTTCGTCAGATGCCAAGGTGAGATCGCTTGCCACCGGCCGCCACTAGCCACTAGCCACCCTCGCTGGGGCAGACGCTGGCACAGATGCTGGTCTAAGTTTGAAGCCGTGGTTTTGGCTAAGGCTGTTTGATCGCCTGATTAGAGTTTCGACACCGTTCCGGAACTGACCCGGGACAGTCTGTCGGCTGAGCCGGTGGGGTGAGCTAGCTGGTGGTGGTTTCGGCAGCTCATCTGTACTGTTCTATTCTGGTCATTTTTAGCCTTAGTTCCTATAATCGCCTGTATCTTTCAGGAATTCCTCCCAAATTCCTACCCCTATGCACACTTGAATTCTATATTCATGCCCTGCCCACCTCTGCAATCTCCCTACACAATTCGGTATTGTCTCCCGAACTAGTACGCTATCTCCGTTCTTTCTCTGTTCGCCTATCTGCTGTTTCTCTGATCTGCTCTTATCTGAATTCTAGATTCGTCAGCGGTGCATTCCTGATATTCGTATTTTTGGAACGTCGCCGTCGCCGGTTTGGGCTACGTCTGGTTGCGCGTCTCTCTCTAGCAACAGTGAATCCAGCACTGGTCCGCTTTGGTCGACGCGTTAGGCGCGTAGGTACCTCAAGGTTGGATCAAGGCGGCGAAGTGACAGGCGACGCCTGAGCTGTTGCAGAGAATGCAGCGAGGTCTCGGCTGCAACTCAAATGGCTATTTTTCAACCAGCCATAGAGCTTGCTGCGTCTGAGCTAGTAGAATGGGCTTGCTGTAGACTTGCTGTAGACTTGCTGTAGGCTTGCTGTAGGCTAGCTCTAGACCTGTAGTGCATTGTATATTCGTTAGTGCTAGGCTGTCCAACTAGCTATGCAAGTGGTGGTGCTGTAAGCAGGGTTGCAATGGTGCTGTAGGAAAGGTTGCAATTTGGGCTTTGCAGTTTGCATAGTCAACAATTTACCCTGGGCTGCGGATTAGGGTCCTGTAGAGCCGGTCCCTGAGCAAGCAGGCCGTTTGAGTGACCGCCGTCGCTGCAAGCTCCACTGCACCGGGATTCGTTCGGTCCTATTGAGAGTCAGGGATGGTCCCAATTGGCGTCTTTGGCCCAGGCTCGGGCTCCTCACCAAATTCCACAATAACCTCTGCCAGACTGCCCACTGCCCTGGCAACCACAACTGTCTCCATGATTCTGTCGCCCCTCGAAATCTTGAGGTCCAGCTCCATTCCTTGACTGGAAAACCATGGTGTGGTTAAATTCACTGTCGATTTTAGCGGCACATCGCCATGGTCTGGTGCTTCCGGGTCGTCCGACACGTCAGAAACTGGAGACGGTTCTAATTCTCCGTCCAATGGCAACGGGGCATCCAGCTCATTCGACTCTTCTTTGCTGTCCGGCACCTTGTCCAGCACCTCTGGCAATGGCTCTAGCTCTTGTGATTCCATAAGCGCTTGAGACTGTGAATACTCATATGCTGCATGCTCACTTAGCGGGTCGTCATTCGGCTCGACATACCCAGCGTCCCCAGGCTCCTCAGAGTTCCTACCGTGATGCGAATTGCTGTAGTCGAATTGGTCGTCTGAACCTTCGGCTTCCGCGTCGGCTAGTGCTTCCTCTCGTTTGTATACGGCAGATGGGTAGTCGCGATACATCAGGACACGAGTGCATAGCTGCCGCCTTTCCCACTGCCCATATCTCAAGCCAGCCATGAGCCGATACGGACGGTCCTTGCCCGCGGTCATGCCGCTCAGCACTAGAATTGCCACATTGAACTGGCGTGCCAGTCGGTGAAGAAGGTCAAATATCGCTTCTGTCGTCTTGTAGTGGCGCCGCTTATCCCTAGTTTTTGTTGTTCGAGGACTGAGAGCCAATTGCACTAGCATTGATAGCCCATCGATCACCAGGACCGAGCAGTCAAACAACGACGGAATTGGGCCTTGTCTGTCGTTGCTGTCGAGCGCAGTAGTTAATAGCCCATAGAGATCAGCTAGCGATGCAATTGGTAAATGGGAAAGGTTGTTGAGCTGGTCTGAGGTCTCGTTGTCCTGCTGGGACGCCTTGCGCCCCAGCTGATCCTGGTGAATATAGAGAGCCTCTAGTCTAAGGATCGGTAGAACGTTCGTCGGGCTAGTCAGCCATGTGACCTTATGATCGCGAGCCAGCGCATTGGCCGCGACGTTGAGAGCAGTCTGGGTCTTGCCTACCCCGGGAGGACCGGAGATCTCCACCACCGTGCCTCGACGCAGGCCGTTTGCAGTGTTTCTGGCAGTTTTAGGTGTGTAATCTGGCCCGATTTCGGGGCTTTTCGTCGCGTCGACGGGCCTGGTCGTCTCGGGATCAATCAGGCTGTCTAATGCGCTGGATCCAGTGTAAAATGCGTGATTCTGGTCGTGATTTCGGTGGAACTTTCGCAGCAGCTGCGTGGAAGTAGTGGTCGCTCTCAGAGGTGAAGATGATGCAGGCTCATTGGAAGGTTCCATTAATATCCGAGGCCAAACGGTGCCGCCTTTGGCGTCATCTGGATCTAAAGTGAAATTTCAGAAAATTCAGTCGCCTACGCGTTTACGCGTGGCAAACGTGACTCTAGTCACGTTATCAAACTAACGACAACTCTGCCGCAATTGCACCTTCCAGCGCCAGCTTTGTTCAATAATTGTCTAGGAACCATCGTTAGATTACTTCTCATTACTTAGGAGGTGAGGGTACATAAAATAAAAAAAGTTCGTCTCGAATGTTGCTCATGTCAGGTACGTGCATCAGGTCTTGAGGGCCAATAATTGACTGATTGTCCTCGAGCTGAGCTAGTTGCAGCTGGTCGCTGGTCGCGGTTGTCTGTCGGGTATTAGCCATATGCCTGTGTCCATAATGTCGCCTGTACCTGCGCTTGGCTTCCTGTGCTTCTAGCGATCCGGCGCTCTAAGCATACAGCTTGGTGGCTCAGGCCTGGAATGTCGGCGCCAATCGTCTGCTGGCCAGCTCGCGCTGCCTGCTTGAATTGGTTCAAGCTGTTTATGAGTCACTATTGATTAGGTCCGAGACTGAAACTCTCCCACTGCCTCCGTGACTGCCAGGGGTTGACGCAGCGCTGTTAGTGGTGCTGGCATTGGCACTCTTTAGTAGACTGGACTCGGGGGGTGAATGGACTGGCGTGCTTGTACCAGATCGCGCGGTCTGGGGCCCCGCACCCAGCTGATTTGCCTGGCCCGATTGGTCCAGTCGTCGCTGGTATGGCGCAGACCCCACTTCCATTGGTGGAATTGGTGGGGGCACGTTACGGTTCAAGCTTAGGGACCGAATTGACGGCAGCTGAAGTCCTGAGAATTCGCCATTGGGGTGGTCTCGAGGGTGAATTCGCGGCGAGTGGGCGGGGGTCATGAGCGGGGTGTGGTCTGGAGTAGGGGAGCCCGAGGGGGAGAACGTAGGCGATGAAGGGGCGGTTGAGGCAGGCGAATTTGGTCGCGATCGCTTGGCTCGGTGGCCCAAGTACCCCTCGTCGAGGTCGTCGCCTCGTCCCTTAGCCCCCATGATCGAAGTCAACGGCGCCATCCGGGTAAGCGGGGTGTGGTGGTGGTGATGAGGAGGATGGTGGGAATGCAGATGACTTGAGGACGAAGATGCCGACGACGACTGGCCAAAGTATGATGACAGCGACGGCGACGACAGAGTCGATTGGAGGCCAGATGCGCCAGTTTGGCCGTGGCGCATAGATGAGGTGTATAAATGGGACGGCGACGACAGCACCGACGATGGCGTCGATGCGCCCGATTTGGCTCGCTGCTCTCGCTCTAATTCTTGGGACGCGGCCGTGGCTAGAGCGTTCATATCCAGAGGACCCGATCTCGAGGTGCCAAAAGACGACACTGGAACCCGAACAAAGTTCCCGCCGCTACCAGGGGCAGCAGCAGTACCGGGAGCACCAGGCGCACCAGCGCCCGGGGGTGCGGAGGTGCCAGGAGCTGCCTGCCCTGAAGCTGGTTGTAGAGCCTGTCCTGGCGTGGTATGCGACAGGACTGGAGACGACGGCGATGAGTTGTAAGGCGACGAGAATTCAAACTTTGGTGGCCGGCCGCCGTTGTGGAGGGCCGCTAAGCCGTTGGCGGCGCCAGCGTGAGCGGATGGGGCACCATTCGGAGGTGGCGGTTGTGAAAACTGTTGATGCTGGGGGTGCAGCTGGCCCAGCTGGGCCGTTGCGTGCTGCACAAGCGACGATAGCGATGTCATGGACGACGACTGGGTGAGGACCGGCCTTGGGGCATGGTCGAACGGCGAGGGGGTAGACGGTTGAGACGAGCCCGGAGTTGATCCGGTTGAGGCGACGCCTGCGATTCCGGGGACTCCTGGGCTGCCGTCTTCGCCCTTGATGTCGGTCTTTGCGCGGTTGTTTCGTCTGCTGTTTGGGTTTGTGTGGATTCGAGAGTGGCGAGTCAGTTCGTCGGATCGACTGAACTTCTTTGTGCACCCCGGGAAAGTACACGCGTGGGGTTTCTCACCGGTGTGGGTTCGAATGTGGCGAGTTTGGTGTTCTAACCGGTGGAAGGCCTTGTCGCAGATTGGGCATTTGTAAGGACGAGGCAGCTCGGCCTTTGTCTGGGAGTCTCCGTTCATAGCCAAAGAAGCGGTAGCCAGAGGAGACTGGTCGCTGGCTAGATTAGTAGAAGCCAGGGTAGCGGGTGGGGGGGCTAAGAGTAGGGGGTGCCAGATGCAGTGGCAGTCGTAGTGGCAGTCGCAGTGGCAGTCGCACTCGCAGTCGTAGACGTAGACGTAGTAGCGCTCAGAAACTGATAAAGAGCAGTACGTGCTGTAGGAGTGGCGGTGCAGGAAACAAGGTGACCAAGTGGCGAAGTGGCGGTGTGCGATGAGGTGACGGCGGCTCGGTCAGGGCGTGGGTTCGAGGCGATTTCGCTGTGATTCCGAGGTGGTCGCTTGATGAGTCTCGGCCTTGCGTTGAGACCTAGCTGGTGTTGGTCCCGACGTTGAAAGGTGGGGAAACTGGAGAAATCGAAATCTGGAGAAAAAAAGTTTGCGCAACCAGTCTGATCCAGTCACTGCCCGCGAGTTGTCCGGTAAGTTGCAAAAGTAGCGTGATTCCTGGTACCTATAGTGTGTACCGGGGCAGGTTCGAGGCAAGGGTGTCGGTTGCACGGGGCAAGGTACAGTGAAATTGCAGTTTATACGAAAAGGAGGGTAGTGGAAAAATATCAAAAAAAAAAAAAAAGGTGCCTTCTCAAGTGAGCGAAAAAGAAATCCCCCGAAAACCTCTCGAATCCGCTCGTGGAAAATAGCCCCCGATCGGTCGGACTCGGAGAAACAAGTGCAGGCTACCGCAGGGTGTGGAGAAAGCCGTGGGGTACGGCAGTTTAGTACAGGAAGTGTACTGGTACGGGGGCTGAAGGACTGCTGTGCTGTTGGGCTACTGTGATACTGTGCTGAAATACTGCTATGCCGCTATGCTGTGATGCTGCTATTACTGCTGCTGCGGTTGGGTTCTACTGCTGGCGGCTGCCACTGGGTACTCTGCTGTGCCCGACTTCGGCTGGCTGAATTGGGAGAAGGCGGGGTCATCTCTGTCCTAATCAATGGCGGCCACAGCACCACGCAACCCGGCGGCTAACGTGCACCAGTGATTAGCACAGGGCTTGGGTGGGAGGGATGCGTGGCAGAGATAGGGCCAGTAGACGGGCCAGGCGTGGGCAAGCCGTAAGGTCGGTGGCGGTACCACTGCGCGCCAGCACCAGTACCGGTCGCCAGCGGGCAAGGTAGAGCCGAGGTACGGGCAGGGGGCCGACAGGCGATGAGCATGGAAGAATGACGTGATGGGAGGGTTGGAGCAGCACTGATTGGGGGAGAGGAGCGATAGGGTGGAGATGGGTGGTGGAGATGGGTGGTGCGTGTATGACTGTAGTGTAGGTGGTTGATTGCGGCGAGGGTTGGTGCTTGTAAGGGATGGTCCAGGCCGGAGTCTGTGGATTTGGTCTACGGTGGTGCCGTTATCAGTATGTGGGAGTCGGATAATTATGCACAGTCGGACCGTTAAGGGGAAGAAGGGAGGTAAGGCAGGCAGGCAGGGCAGGAGGCAGACAGACAGGCAGGAGGCAGACAGGCAGGAGGCAGGAGCAGAATGTGTAGGGCCGAAAGGTGGTGGCTAGTACGGTAGACGGGAGAAGAGTGTTCAGACGGAGGGTACTGATACTAATGTTGGTGAGCGGTGAGTGGTGAGTGGTGAGGTTGGATCGTGTGTGGTTATGTGCGGTCGGGCGTGGTGGTAGAGTGTGGGGTTGCGGGGACCTGGGGTCGTGGGGTCGTGGGGTTGTGTTGAGTATTTTTCTGATGCTTCTAAACTGGTCGTATTCCGACCGCAGTGCGTATGGAATATAGTGTTCATAGGACGCCGATGGCCCGATAAGGTATAGATACCAGTTCGGGGAGATACGGGATTAATAGCTATGGTAGAAGATATTAGCATTGCAACTCTCGACAATACAGGATGCCATTACCATTTCAACCTCATACAGTACCAGCCGACTGCTCTACAGGGCGCTACCGCCGACTCTAATCTGCCGACTGCTCTGCCGACTACTCTGCCAGCCCTACTCTGCCCCAGCTGTCCCAATAGTGTCTGCCTCCTCTTTGCCCGGCCCGCCCCGCCAACCAGCCCTACCCCAACACCTCGCACTATCCTTACTGGTCCGGGTCGCTCCCAACCGCCGGTGATTGTCCGGTGCCAGAGCCTGCAGTCTCAAGTCCCAACATCCAGCGCCGGGACTCCAACACTGCCACTGACTACTCGGGTCTGCGCCCGTAGTATCCGAATGGCCAGACCAGCCGACAATTCCGTGGACTATCTCGGCCGAAAAGCAACTATCGTACTAGCAGTGTTGAGCCATGATTCCGTACCACAGCAGAACTGACGATTCCGTACCACAGCAGAACTGACGATTCCGTACCACAGAAGTAGAGCGATTCCACAGTGTGACAGTCCGTGCGTACTAAGCCTAGCAGGGCGGTATAGCCGTAATTACCGCTAGAGCAGCACATCTGGCCCGAGCCGTAATTACCGCTAGCACTGCGCAGCTGGGCTGTAAACCGATCACTCAGCCCGGCCTTGCCGCTTTCCGGTTACCGGTTGCCGCCGTCTGCCGTCTGCCGTACTCCAGTACAGCACCCAACAGGCCTCATGCCACCGATCTACCAGTAGCCCCTAACGCCCAGCACAGGATCAGCCCCAGCCCATACCCATAGTTGGGCCCCTAGCTGCTGCACCACCAGCCCATAGAAGTGGCCCCAAGCTGGACCAGCGTGCGCACAGCAAATAGTAAAGCATACCCTTCACAAACCACCATTAGCACCCCATAGCAATCTGCCTACTAGCCTGCTGGTACCTGCTCAACCTCTGCACTGACCGTAACCGCTTTTCCCGCTTTGCTCGCTTGTGCCCGCTTTCGCCCCTCTCCTTCCTGCCTGACCGTAGTCTGTGTCCCTGTGCCCTGTGCCCTGTGCCTCTCTGTGGTGCCCCGTCCCGTCACCCCGTGCTTCGTGCTTCGTCCTCTCTCCGCCCCATGTAATCACCCAGTTGCGGCTTGCGTTTGCCTCAGATTTTCCTGTTGCTAGCGGCCGCTGCCCGTTGCGGTGTTCCCCTCTGCATCCGGCCTGCGTCCATCGTACCACCCGCAACCTTGGACCGTTACCGCGGCGACGGCAGAATCGAGCCAATCACTGGCCTAGATTCCGGATGTCCTGCCTACTGGAGAAGTAGAGAAGTAGGGGACGCAGCTTTTTTTTTTTTTTTTTTTTGAGGGGCTCAAACTAAAGAATGGTGAACGTGTGAACCGAATGGGGAGAGGAATTTTTTCTTCTTGCTTCTGACTGTTAAGTTCGTGTTTAGAGGCCTCTGGACACGAATTTGCTCTAATACAGGAGCTAACAACCGAAGGACAAAGGACCTAGGGACCCAAGGACAAGAAACGACACCTGCCCCACACCCCAGGACAGGACCCCAAGGTAGAACAGACAGTACCCCACAAGACTGTCCCAATACTGCCGGCCGATCCACAGCCCAGTGAGCGAACTGCGTACTGCCAACTGCCAACTGCCAACTGCTACAAGGTGGCGACGGGAAACGTGTCTGATTGCAACCTGAATGGAAGTTTGTCGAGTCTGATTGGCCCTGTTCCGCCTCCGGGCCTAGGTGGTACACTACTCAACTTACCAGTAGACAGCCCCATTCCGTACTGCGGTGGGCCTGACTAGAGTCTGACTAGTGTGTCTGCTAGTGTCTGCTAGTGTCTGCTAGTGTCTGCTAGTGTCTGCTAGTGTCTGCTAGTGTTTGCTAGTGTACCTCTTGCTACTTGAGTGAGACGTCGAGCTTTTGACTAAGTCGTCGACATGCTCGCTACTAAATATTACCCTAAACCTTTACCGGGTCAGCTTCAGGTCGGACACATGGAGTCCTCTGAATACTACGGCCTTGGTCCTGGTGCCCCGGCTCCACCAGCCGGCGGTGCTCCTGGACCAGCTGGAGGGCCCCCCGGAGCTCCTCAACTTCAACATGGCTACATTTCGGCTCCGCAGCACAGCTCGGGGATCGGCCTGGGCATGCAATTGCCTCCGCCGACCATGAGCATGGCTCCTGGAGCCCCAGTAGCCCCTATTCACGCCCTGGCACTCCCGGTTCGTGGCCACTACGCTCCCCACGGACCCAGCGGCCATACTGGTCCTGGTGGCGCGTATGAATATGCGTACCCTCAGTACCAGGGATACTTTATCCCCCCTCCTCCGCCAGCCCTTGCCACTGCAGTCCCTCTCGACCAGCTGTCCTCATCTGATCAGTACATGCATCATCATCGCCAGCCAGTGTCATACACTCGGTCGTATCAAAATGGGCCGTCAACCGCAGTAACCGTTGGACAATCTGCCCACACCACCCAAACTGTTGCCCAGGGGCAATCCGCTCCAGGATATCAGTACCATCACTATAACCCCAGCTACAGTCGTGGTGGCTACTACCAGCATCAGCAGCCCCAGCTCCAGCAGCATCAGCAGCATCAGCATCAGCATCACCAGCCACAGCTCCAGCATCTTGGCCAGTCGCTACAACGGCAACAGCACCCGCTGGCGGCTCAGACCACTCAGACGGTGCCCCAAAATGCTAAAGTTACCGGTGGCGTGTCGGCACAATTGGACTATGCGATTGATGAAATGGCAGGTTTTTTGTCCACGATGGCGTGCGGAATTATGGCTCCGTCCTGCCAACCGGCCGCGTTCCCAGGGTACACAGATTTTATTAATCAGGTCCTCACTGCCACTAGGCTGCCGCGGGCCACCATTGTTTTAGCATTGGTGTACCTGAGCAAGCGATGGGCGCTTGGAAACGTACCGACAATTAACCCAAAAGACCGCAACCACTGCACTACAATGCACCGTATGCTGGTCATGGCGCTGCTGCTCGCAAACAAGTTCCACGACGACAATACGTTTACTAATAAGTCATGGTACGAGGCGACGGGGATCCCTGTCAAGGAGATTACGGCATTAGAAGCGTCATGGCTGTGCTTGATCAAGTGGTCGCTTCACTTGAACGATAGCGACTGTAAGGGATGGGAAAAGTGGAACCATTGCTGGTATGTGTATTCGACCACCCGTAAGAGCAGTCAGCAACACTCTGCGGCGGCTAATTCGGTGGCAGTGGGCCAGAAGGTTTCTCCAACGTCGCCAGTGGCTGCCGATCAGGCTTATTATTCGCCGCTGAGTACAGCATCTACGAGTTCTAGTGCCTCGAGTGTGTTCAGCGACAGTGCAACCGTCGGAGTGGGCCAGAGTCTGTCGACAAAGCTCACGAGCCCTTCCCGAGGGTCGTACACAATTCCAAAGTGGTACGAGCATGCTAATGGGCACAGTGGTCATCACAGCGGACGAGAGCCTCGACATGTTGCTAGCGTTCCTTCTTTGAACCGAGGGCACAACTCTGGTCCATCCGGCCACTCTGGACACAATAACCCTGGACATTCTGGCCACTCCAGTCATGCTGGGTCAGGGTCAGGGTCAGGTTCGAGTTCCCACTCTTCTGCATTGGTCCCGGCCTATTCTACTAACAGCATGCCTGCGACTAGCACGCACTCCGAGTCTGCAGGGCCCGGCAAGTTTTCATCGTATTTCCAGCAGTCATTTGCGTCAGCAGATCAGTGCAATTCTTATTATGTGTCTGCGTACAATGGGATGGCGACATGCAATTGCAATATGTGTCTGATCGACCCAAAGAAGTCGCGGGCTCAACCCCACCCTCAATATGATGCGCGACGGCCGGTTGCAATGATGAACCAGCCGGCACCACAACCAGGCGGGTGGTATTCATCATCGGTTGCAGCATGTTAGACGCAGAGCACGCCAAAACGCAGCATACCACCGGCCAACTGAGCCAACTGAGCCAACTGGTGCGGATGGCGCCGACAGGCAAACAGGCTCACCCCAAATTTTTGGCGTTCCGGCCCACACTGTGGCCAACAGCCAATTGATTTTAGCTGGCTGCCAGTCAGGTAGTCGGTTAAATGAGGCTACCGAGCCCCCATGGCACCATTTGTGTGCCTTACTACGCATACATGCTAGTAGACCGCTGTGGTTCACAGCGACGGCAGACTCTGTCTGCAGTAAAATACAATGCAATTGCATTGGCCTTTTTGGCAATTCATTACGTTCATTAACGTTCCGGTTACTAATCTTTAATTCGGTTTGGAGTTTACAGTTGTTATAGATAATTGATGACACAATCAAAGGGAGACTTGTAAAGGGGGCTTGTAAGGGGGAGTGAAGGGAGAGCAGGAGTCTGGTAAGGGGGAGTAAGGGAGCAGGAGACTGGTAAGGAGTAAAGGGATCTCACAGGGGAATCGAAGGTTAATTGGTGAACTAGCGGGGCAGAGCTTGCTACTGGTGCTGCTGTATACGTTTTAATTGATATTACGTTTGACCCTGGTCTGGCACCGGAAGCATTGAACTGGACAGGGTGGAGGAGTGAAGGAGTGAAGGAGGGGTCAGACGGTCCAGGCAGTCTCGATCTTCTTCGTCTAGGCCAGTGGTGAGACAAATGGAGCGCGGGAGGAAGACAGGGGAGGGAGAAAGAGAGGAGTCTAGGGGAGAGGGATGGCGCTAGAGAAGACAGACTTAGATTAGGGTCAAGCAGATAATAGTGTATTCGGTAGTGGGTGCAAGTGATATCACCGGTACTGAGTCGAGCATATTGCGAATAGCTTAGGGTAGTACTAACCGCCCCATCTGAACAGGCTACGTGCTACAAATCTCCCTCCTGCCAGTCTTCTGCCCTACCAACGTCCCTTCTAGCGTTCTGCCCAACGTCCCTTCTAACCTTCCGTCCTACCAACCTCGCATCCTGCACTTTTCCAACTCCCTAGTGCGCTCCACCCCGCTTCCCAGGTCTCCTACTCTGTCCCAGACAGTCTACTTGCATTGGCGGGTATTGTATCCTTACTGGGGTTCAATTGAGGCATTAACATTATACCCTGTCTATAGGAGCAGGGGAGTAGGCAGCTAGTGGCAGCGACAACGGAAGAGGCAGGGAGACATTTAGAGTAGCCAGCCAGCAGCATGTATAGCATGTATAGTAGGCACCCCGAGGGACAGTTAGACGATGTGGATGACGTAGAACGCAGCAGGGAAGCCACCAGAACCCAGCGGGCAAGCACAGAAACAGCGTTCGAATGCACGCACGTAGGCGTGCTGCCCGTGTTGCGCGTGTTGCGGGGTCGGCAAAGAATAGAACCTAAGCAAGGAGCTGAGGGAAGGAAATTAGAGCGAGTGAGACCGAGTGCAGAGATATAGCTGAGAGACTGCAGTTCAGCGCAGATACAGCTGGGCACAGATATAGCTGAGCACGATATAGATGAGCACGTTATAGCTGAGAACGGTACCGCACAGGCACAGAACAGTCTTTGCCATTCACCAATGGCGGTAGAAACCCCGAGAGCATTGGCATTGCCTGGGTGGCCTGGGTGGTCCGATACGAGCTCTATAGCTGGATGCTATAGCCCGACGCGGTCCTCGCAGCGTCCTCGCAGCCCAGGTTGGCTATTGTTTGTGAATGTCTAAGACTTGCGTGCTGCAGTCGACTGAGCCAGGAGCTAAGGAGGACGGCCAGAAGCCAAGGCAAAAGCCAAGGAAGGAAGGTAAGAATGGAGGGGACAGGGGGCAATGGAGCTGGAAACAGGGGAGCGAACGGCCAGTGGGATAGTGGGATAGGGGTTTAGTGGTATAGGGGCTTAGTGGTATAGGGGCTTAGTGGTATAGGGGCTCAGTGGCATAGGGGCTTAGAGGTATAGTGGCCTAGGGGTATAGTAGCAAAGTAGAGACCAATGCCTGTGGAGCCTGTAGGAGCCTGTAGGAGCCTGTAGCCTAGCCTGTAGCCTAGCCTGTAGCCTAGCCTGTAGCCTGTAGTCTGTAGCATATTGATGATGTGTGTGTATGTGCACTGCCTAGTGGTGCAACAGCGCCAACACGCTGACTCCAGTAAGTCTGCAGTCGACTGCAAATGGGGCTGCCCTATTCTCATCTGTACTGCCTTAGACTCTGCTGATACTCTACCTACCAGTCCTGCTTGTCCTGCCTGTACTGCCTGTACTACCCGCACTGCACTGCAAGGAGCCGTAGGTGCAGACCGTTGATCGTCAGATCCCCCTGCAAATCACCCTTTATGTCGGCATTTGTAACAACACCCCGCAGGAGTCTTAGACAATTGAGTGCGACGGACAAATACGACAACGGCAACGACACCACAATACGACTTAGACTCTGTTGAATTCTTCGAGTCTGGGGATGAACTTGTTGAACGGGCTTCATCGAGGGCTGTCGAGCAAGCGGTCCAAAAGTACTGCAAAGCTCTCAATTGCATCGGATCCTGATGCTCCGCCAGTGCCATCGAGCCCAGCATCACTGCGACGACCAAAGTCGTTTTCATTGCGACGGAATTCGAAACTGAATCGAGCGCGCGAGCCCAGTCGGAAGACGTATCTTGATGCCCAGCCCGTCATTAAGCGAGCAGACACTGCTCCTGGATCTGGGACTGAGACGGGCCCGGCCACCGGCTCTAGAAGTTCCAGAGACTCCAGAGGCTCCAGTGAGAAAGAGAATGGATCAGAACCCATTGCAACTACCGCTAAGGATTCCGCTAAGGATTTAGAGGTGAAGACCTCGGGAGTCGGGGACAGCAAGGACCATGAGATCACAGCCAGGGCCACGGCCGAGGTCAAGGCACCTAATGCTGAGGCATCCGACGCTGGACCAGACACTGAGCCAGACGCTGAGCACGACATCCTAATTTCTGGGGTCTCAAATGTCGAGGCGACCAACAAGGATGAGACGCCCGCAATTCAACATGTAAGTAAGGTGGAGTGAAGACAGAACGTGATGCTGACAAAGGATGAGCATCTGGACCGTTTACACGAGCATGAGCTGAGACCGGAAACCAATTACCGAGACCAGGACCAAGGTCCTGAGGTAGAATCAGGGCAATTGACAGTGGCCACTGTGGGCAAAGCAGACAGCGGGCCGAGCGACACTGAATTGGGCGAACCCGAAATTAGTAGACCCGAATTGAGCGTGGCCGAAATGAGCGAGGGCGACCACAATTCCGATCAAGAGGTGTCGCCGGTTATGGAAACGATTCCTGTTTCGCCAGGTACTGAGTCGTCCATTTCGCCAACCAAGGATGAAATGAGTGTTCTGCCAGTTCCAGTGACCCAACTGACGATTCCGCCGGTGCAAGGTACTGAGTCGATTTCCAGCCCGCCTGCTGCCGCTGCTATCATTGAAGCGGCTCCAAAGACCCCATTGAGGTCTCCACTACGAACTCCGTCTCCAAAGCCGAACTCAGCGGGCCCGGCATCTTCCACTCTCGGATCACCCAACCGCGGATCACCCAATCGTACCGGGTCGCCTCGAGAGTCGCCGCAATCTCCCCAAGACTCGCCTACAAGATCGAGCTCGCCTGGTTTAGTGGAATCGCTGTCATCGTCTTCACTAGCGTCGACGGGGTCACAGACCAGTCGATTTCACGAACGAGACTCTCGGCCGCTTTCGGTGATTGAAGAGATGCTAAGTCCGAGGTAAGTACAGCTGCTAGAGTTGCAAGAGCAGCAGGAGAAGAAGAAGAAGAAGAAGAAGAAGAAGAAGAAGAAGCAGAAGAAGCAACAATTTCGACGGTTCTGTGCTGTCTGATACCTCAATTGAGATACCAAATACTGATACCTACTGATACCACTCTACCAACTTGACATTACCTCGACTACTGATGCCACTTGACCAACTTGACACCACCTCGATTACGGACTCGAAACTAACATTAACTCGACTCCTCGCCATACGCCTACTCCCTTGACTACTCCCTCCATTACTCAACTCACTGACCCACTAACTACAGTGCCTCTTCACTCACTCTGCGCATCTTTCTCACTTTGACAGCTCTCATTCACGCCTCCCACTACTCCCACGGCCTCCTCCCTCCTCACCACTCCTCACCTCCTCACCACTTCTCCCCAATCTCCTCGTCTCACATCCCTTATCTCCCCACACTTTGCTCATCTGCAGCCCGACACACCAACGCCCAAACCCACTGCAGCAGCTACCAGCACCACCAGCACCACCAGCACGGCACTGTCACTGCGCACCGAAGCACCAGCACAGGACCGCCAAAGCACAACCAGCACGGCACCGACACCGCCAAAGCACAGTACCAACGACCAAAACCACCAAGACTTCACCGATAACTACGGCGACCAACTCATTGACTCGCCTCGGCTCGTCCCTGTCCCCCCCGGCTCCCCTCCCCTCCCCGGCCAATCCGCACTGTTGCTACAGCCTTCCCCTCCAGGCAGGGGTAACCAGGAGACCGTTTCAGCCTCAACTGGGCTGCAGGGTATCGGCAGGCTACATACTGGACGAGAATAGGGCAGGTCAGGCAGGACAAGCAGGACAGGACGGGACCAGGACCAGGCTGGGAATCGACTGGCTAACTGGTGCTTGAACTGTACTACACTTGCACGCTACTCCACCGCCCCGTACCGTGGCCTGTAGCTACTGTGGTTCCACTACCGCCACTGCCGTACCGTTCTCGCGTCGCGCAGCACGGCATTTAGGGGGGTTTAACTGATTTGGGTGGGTGAAAAAACCCTAAAATATTAACGCGTGTCCTACAAGGCGGAACCCCTGAGGTGGAAGATTCGAGGCCACGTTAAACGACTAGACAGAGGCTACGGGCTACTGCTAGCTATTGGCTTTCGAGGTTCAGGGTTACGGCTATTGAGGCTGGCTGTTCGGGAGTGAGACCTGACTTGAGAGTACCTGAGACGTACTTTAGTACAGTTGCTGGACGGAGATAGATCGGAAATCGCCTCAACGAAAGACATACAGTTGGTGCTGTGCTACTGCCAGTGTACTGTTAGTGCTACTGCCAGTGCTATTGCCAGTGCCAGTCTATTCCTAGTATACTGCTAGTGTACTGCCAGTGTGTTGCCAGTGTACTGCCGGTGTGCTAGCTTGCTTAGCTGTGACTGTTGCTGCACCGTGCACTCTGACTGCTAACTGCTGAGGTCTGCTTCTGGCTATTGACTGTCACTGTCGGCGGGGTGAAGTTCCATCTACTGGTGTCTGTTGTCTTTGACTCAGTTTCAGTTACTGCTACTGCTGCTGGTACTGCTCTGCGTATTGCGGTATTGCCTGGACTAGTGCTGAGACAAGACCTGAGACGTACTGAACAAGGTTTGGACAAGGTTTAATAGACACGACTAACGTCGATATATGATCCCAGAGGTGAGTGATTCCAGAGTGAGAACAAGAGGCCACCTAAGGTCTAAAGATCCGTGAGAGGTCTGGTGAGGAGTGAGTGAGGTGAAGACTGGGGCTGAGGGGTAAAGTCCAAAAGTGTGGAGGTGGTTAGGCATTTCTCGGCTGTCTACTGGGGTTTGGAGTTTAAGTGTAAAGTGAGGTGGAAATCAGTGGCGACGGCGTTGTGGGGACGGCGGTGTTCGTTGCTTTGGATCTCTTCCGTCGCTACACGCTACGCGCTGAACGCAATATGCCATACGCAATACGACAATTCGCTGTGTCGTTCTGTGCGAGTCGCTAGTTTGCTGCGTTGCGTTGTGCCACCTCGCTGCGATTGCAAACCATGCCGTTAATACCATAACTTTTCGAGACTGGTGCTGTTTCTACCGATCACTGGGTGCTCTTGCTCATGGTGATTGATGCTGCTCTAGCGATCGCTGCCCTTCTGCTCTGATTCTCTGATGATTGCTGCTTTCCTGCGGTCCCCGTTACTAACTAGTTCTGATCGATTTCCTCAAATTCTTGCATACCCCCCTCAATCTGAGGACGAATCTCTTGAATCGGACGACTCTGAAAATTCTGACTCTGAATTTGACTTTAACAGTAAGTACCCTGGACAGCAGTGACTGCACTCGCCCCCAAATCGCTCCGAGACTAACTAGTGGATCGCCCAATGTCTGTTCATGATCGACCTGAGGATCGCCCAACATTTACAAATCCGTTTGGCTCATCAGCTGCAGAAACTGCTGCTAATCAACATAAAAATGTGTCGTGGGATGGTTGGCTCAATCGCCATAATGGCCCCCCACTTCAAGCTGGCTATTCATGGCGGCTCGTTCGGGCTGCGCTGCAGAATGGAGTCCTGAACCTGTACAAGCCGCCATCCGACTTTGGCATTCGAGCGTTTGATCCGACGATATCACGGTCGTCGTCGCCCCAACCAGAATTAACACCGGTGGCACCTGTAGGGTCCAATTCGCGATCCAATTCGTTAGTTTCAACCACTTCCCAGGCGACCACCGCGGTTCAGTCCCACAAACGAGTCATTTCTGCGTCAAACTCAATGACTGCCATGTCAGCCATGTCATCCACGACTACACTGACTGGTGCCATCGCGCAACCTGGGGGCCCGCCAGGAACTGCCCCTCCTGGGGGCGCTGCTCCACACGGCCCGTCTGGTCCTCCTGTGCTCTCTTTCAAAGGCTTAGAACCTCATCCCGACTTGGATTATGACGGCCGAGGTAGAATTATTGGCGGATCCGACGAAGCTATCTGCCATACGGTGCTATTCGGCGACAGCGACGATTTTGCCCGGACAACGGTCCTATTAATGCCTCTATTGAGCGATATTGTGCTGGCATTTGATATTATGGCAGAATACTCCAAAATCTCGCGACACAGTCGCGTTTCGGCCCCTGGCACCGGCACCTCGCGGGCGCTGGTGGAACGACTTCAATTGGTGGTCGATACTGTACAACAGAGCTTTTGCGGCATGCTTTTAGACCCTCAGATATTTCCCGCATTGCTGCAGCTGATCGAGTCTATTTCTCACCACGACGACGCAGTCTGCACACAGTTGAAAATGTCGGTTCTGCAGAAGCAGCGACAGATGACGGATATCCTGTCGTATGCGACCCAGCAGCAACAACAGCCGGTGCTATGGAGCGTGCAGCCTCGAATCCAAGACCACATGTCGGATCGATTGCGACACTTTTTGCACCGAGTGGACCAACAAACGCCGCCAAATGGGCAGAGCAGTAACAACAATAGCAGCAATGGCGGCAACAGCACCAGCAACAGCGGTGGTGGTGGAGCTGCTGGGTCGGGCCTTAATTTACTTTATCGCCCCATCTCGACAATTCCCCCTGACTTGTTTCTCGAGCTCTCCACTGAGACACTGTCGTCACAAATCTACTACTTCCACCTCGCATTTGCCCGCGATTGGTCCCCGACTTCAGATATTTCGCTGCTCTTCATCACCCGGTACTCGTACCAGCGACACTCTCCGCTCGTATTTGACTCCACTAATACCCACTTTTTAGGCTCAATGCTGCTGGATCACCTACTGGGGACCAACCGCAAGCTCGACTCTCCGTACCGGGGCAGACTCATCACTCATTGGATTAATCTTGGTAATGCACTCAAGGGGTGCGGTGATATGGTGGGATGGCTAGCGATTGCGACAGTGCTGTGCTCAATTCCAGTGATGCGACTACGCGACACGTGGGGATATGTGCCCACCGACTTGCGAGACCGTGTGGTGAAGGAATGGGCGCCAGTGGTGTTTGATCTTGAGCGGCGACTCATGATTGCAGACATGTCCCGCAAATCGACCTACCATGTGTTGGCTCCTCAGGGAATTGGAATGACGTACCCGAAGGAGCGAGTGGTGCCGTTTTTTGGCGACTTGTGTGTGAAGTACGAGCAGGGAGCCACCTATCGGCAGTGCGAGGGGCGATTGAACCGGATCCGGACCGCGTTTGAACGATGGGAGTCGTATTTAGACCAAATTCCACAAAACGACACGTTTGACGCTGCTCCTGAGCCAATTGCGGCCATCCAAAAGCTGCTGTACTCGCTGCTCGCTCATCACTACGAGACACCGGTGATTGCACCAGAGGTCATTTTGCGAATGTCGCTCAAGGTTGAACCAGCTGGCCTGGGCAACTATTTGGTGTACCACGATACCCAGCGATCGCTACTATCGACAGGGGCGTACCTGCCGCTACTGTTTACCGACGTGAGCTCCTCGTACAAGCTGTTCTCGAAGCCGGTTCTAATTGCCGCCAGCGGGGTCCCAAGTGCGTCGTCAAAGCGGTCGCTGCGAGGTTCATCACACCCGAGATCTAGCGGTGGAGGCAGTGGCAGTGGTACCGACAGTATTTATGGGCTCCACCCCGCCGCGACGGGCGCTTCGGGCCATGGCGCGCCACTTGCCGGGCTAGGCATTAATGCGTCGTCGATAAACACGTCGTCGTCATCTCTGGTGGGCGGCGGGGGTCCCGGAGGGGACAGCTCTGCGGCCCATCTGCAACGGTCAAACTCGTTTCCACCGTCGGCGAACCAACTGGCGACCACGACTGGCGTCAAGGAAGTGGATTTCTCTGGCCAGCGGTTTGTGTCGCGGTACGAGTCTCGCCACAACCTCATCCGCACTATTCGCGACGTACTGAACGTCGACGCTAACCTGTACTACGTTGGAGACGAGATTGTGCTCAAGTCGTTTGACGATGCGCGGCAGGCGACTTCGCGGCCGTCTAGCGTGTACGAGACTCTCAACAAGCGCAACAGTGACGCGTCTCGGCGGCTGTCGTCCCAGCTCAAGGGCAGCAACATTGCGGGGGCTGCCGGCAGCGGAGAAATGCCGGAGTCGGTCCTGGCGCAGGCACAGGCCCGAGTCAATGTGGTGGTCAAGGCGGCGTCAATTGAGCGATTGGTTGACATTTTGGTGCTGGGGGTGAATGACTTCCGGGCGTATGCCAAGGGCAATTTCCCCGACGTGCCGACGCCGCTGCTGAAAATCGACATGGACGTGAACACGCTGACCTTTTTCGCAACGTTTAGGAGCTTCTGCTCGCCGGTGCGTCTGCTGGAAGCGCTGCGGCGCCGGTTTGTGGGCGCGAGGTCGGCTGCAATTTCCATGAAGGCAGGTGCGGGCAACGATCTGGCGCATTTCCCTGACTGGGATGGAGCCAACACACGGCCTGAAGGCGCGAATGGAGACGGCGACGATTTTGAGACCGAAGACGGCGAAAACGGGGCCGGCACAAGCGAGGTGGTGGATTGGAAGCTGGTTGCACAGATTCAAATCGGGGTCCTGGAGGCGTGCCACTTGTGGATTTCGCAGTATTTCTGTGACTTTGTCGACGACCTTGCGGTTCGCGACCAGTTTCTGGACCTGCTCAAGAGCTTTGAGGCTGAATTCTCGCACTGGGACGCCGCTACTGACCACAAGAGCTACTTCAAGTCAATTGAGACGCTGCACAAGAAGGTGCGCAAGCTGTTTATCAAGAAGTCGTACCGTCCAAACGATATTAACCCCCGGCTACCTAAAGTGCCAGTCGGGACTCGTGCCGAATCCATGCCGCTGGTTGGCACACCACTGACCCGTCTCGAGAGCTTTATTGAGGACCTGAACGTGATGGTCTCTGAGTACTTTTCGCTGATCCGGCTCACTGACTGGATAGAGCTGTTTGAGGTGCTTGAGGTCCAGGGTGCCGACATTATGGGGTTCTTTAGCTACAAGTCGACGCACTATTCGAACGAAGATGACGTGGTGATTCAGGATATTTACTCGTACTTGATAACGCTGCATCGGCCAGGTGCTCCTGAAGACAAGATTATGTCGCATTTGCCCAAAATAATCCAGGAGCTGTTTCGAATCCATGAAAACCTGGTGTTGTACATTACTTCGCAGATCATCGACCCTAAGATTCATAAGGACGACCGGATTGCGCGCATGGTCTCGATTCTCAAGTGCCTAGGTGTCATGAAGACGCGAATGAAGAAGATTGACCTGTTTCCGACTGAGTCTGGGGCGTCGCCTAATCTTGGAGGCGACGGTCCAAACAAGGCAGCGTCGCCGGCGCTCAATTTCAACTTTCTGTCCAACACCGGCATCTCTACTAACGTTCCTGGGTTCTTGGAGTCGGCGTTTGTGGCTGCGGTGCTACGGCCCGAGTCGCGAATGTTTGCAAACTCGTGGATGCAGGCAATCAAGGAGATTTCGCGGTCGTTTGAGCAGAATTTTGGCGGAATGAGTTCCATGGAGTCTGGAATTCCGATTATTCCTGACGAAGACTTGAAGCTGGATGCGTCCCATAAGCCAATGACCCCGTGTATTGGATGGATTGTTGAGCGGTTGCTCGAAATTGTGTGCTACGTGCCCAACATGTCCGTCGAAAACCCGGGGCTCATCAACTTTGACAAGCGCCGATACGTGTACAACTTTGTGACGAATGTGGCCAACATGAAGTCGTCGTCTGGTGATGAGCCAGGGTGGTCGGTGGAAGACACTGGGTCTGGAGGCGACCAAATGACGTTTTCCCGGTACAAGCGCATGGCCTATTTGATCAACCCAGACAAGGACCTGTACGCTTTTGACAAGAAGACGTTGCGGGAGTCGGCGACACGAGAGCTCAAGGAGTATCCGCGGGCCAATGCCAAGGTTAAGGTGTTTATGCCGCTGCCGACGGTTGAGATTGACAAAATCAAGCGTGACGGGAGGCAGTTAGAGGTCATTGAGCGCCAGGTCAAGGAGCGACGCAAGCAGCAGCAGCAGCACCAGCAAGGAGGGCAACAGCTGTCTGGGCTGGGTGGACTAGGGTCGAGTTTGCGGCAAAAATCAGTGTCGTCGAACAATTTGGCCATCAATGGCCCTCTAGTGTCGCAGGAACGCAAGCCGTCGCGCTCGCGATTTGGAGGATTCCTGAAGGCGGTTCGGCCCATCTCTATGGCTTTTACGGGCAACTTTGCTGCGCCGAGCGAGAAGGTGGTGTCTCCGTTTGAGCTTCCCGATTTGCCTGCCATTGACGGCAGCAGTCCGCGGCTCAAGCTACTTTGCTCGTTGCCGCTCAAGTCATGCGAATTCCACAAAAAGGAGCCCGGGGTGCTGCGGATTGCATCGGCCGATGGCGCCGAGACGTTTTTGCAGGCTATTTCGGACCCTGTGGTCGAGGACTTGCTGGTATTTTTGGCTACATCTAAAGCGTACGCCATTTTCAAGGAGCAGACGTCGCCGACATCGACAAAGGTGTTTGGGGTGTCGGTCGGGGTTGTGTGTGAGCGAGAAAAGCGCGACGTGCCGAGGGTAGTTGAGACGCTATTGGACGAAATTGAGAAGCGTGGGCTCAACGAGGTTGGGTTATACCGAATTCCGGGATCTCTGGCAAGCGTCAATGCACTCAAGTTGGCATTTGACACTAACACGACTGTCGATATGGAAGACGACCGGTGGTACGACATCAACACGGTTGCTGGGTGCTTCAAGCTGTACTTGCGAGACCTGCCTGAGCCAATTCTGACCGAAAAGCTGTTTGGAGAGTTTGTTGCCTGTGGCAGTCGGGGGATTGATATTGTTCGGCTCAAGGCGTGTGTGGACAAGTTGCCAGGGCCCAATTACGCCCTGCTCAAGCGCGTGGCGGGCCATCTGTACAAGGTGACGGAGTACGGGGACGTGAATCGAATGCATGCGGTGAACTTGGCGATTGTGTTTTCCATGTCGTTTTTGCCGACGTCGTCGGCCGCGAGCTCGGTGAGTTCAGATCTGGGAGCCATGCAGGGGATTCTCAAGGCCATGATTACGAGGTATCAGCAGATTTTTGGCAACGAGCCCATCGAAGTAGAACCTGAGCAAATTGAGCGTGAGCCGGAGCACGAGCCCGAGCACGAGCCCGAGCCCGTGAAGGAGCGTAGCGAGCCTGGTACAGGTCTGCAGCCCGAGCACCGAGAATTAGAGCCAGAGCCGCAAGCTGATTTGCCGCCAGTGTTGCAGGGCGAATTGCCCGCCGAGTCGCTGATTGAACCGGAGCATCACGCCCAGCCAGAGCCGACTATTGAAATGCACGACGTTGAGCCTAGCCGATCGATCCCTCAATTGGACGAGTCCGAAGTGTCTGAGCTGGTAGGTTCCATGTCGAACTCGAATCTTTCTTCGACCTTGGATACGGACACTGGGGCGGCGCCTGAGATGCATTTAGCGCCTGATATTGATGACTCTTTGTTGCCGTTGAGTCCGAGAATCAACTCGTCCAATCGAGCCAAACGCCAATCGCGAATGTTCCTTGACACCCCACCGCCGATTATGACTGAAGAAACGATTGCCGAAAATGACGATGATCAACGGGATTCGAATCGAGATTCGTTTGCAGAGGTTAGTGCCTACTAACGGAGCGAGTGGAGCGAGCGAAGCGACCGTCTAAACCGTTATATGGCATGTATATACTAATAGATATCTGACGAGAGACTAGAATGGGACTCGGACGACCAGTAGGGGGTTGGAATTGTGAGTTACAGCAGTGGATCCATCGTGAGTACAGTATTGGATTTGATAGTGAATAGTGAATAGTGGATAGTAGTGGATAGTAGTGGATAGTAGTGGATAGTAGTGGATTAAGTGGATAGTAGTGGATAGTAGTGGATAGTAGTGGATAGTAGTGGATTGAGTGGTGGATAGTAGTGGATAGTAGTAGTATACTGGCAGTATTTAGGCTGATCCTATCCTGCAGGCTAGCTACTTGACTGCTCGCTATCTACAGTACTGCCATACTACGCTATTTATACTCGGCACAGCCGCACCACACGCAGCGGTATAGCGCGGACGCGTTGCGTGAGTTGCCACGGCAACCACTGCCAAATCCGCAAAACGTAAATATCTAGATTCGACCTGTATACGAGTAATTCCTTGTACCACAGTTGTAGTCTCGACAGTCAGTGAATTGCAAGTCTGGGATATGGATACACAGGGCAAAGAGAGCTCTATTGCAGTTACAGGTAAGTGAGGAGGAAGAAGCGGGAAGAAGCGGGAAGAAGTGGGACGAAGCGGGGTGGAATGGGCCTGGAGTAGTGTAAGGCAGAGAGGCAGTGAAAGGCAGAGAAAGGCAGCGAAGCGAAGGACCCAGCTATGTTTCTAGGCAGCAGATGACGGCAGAGAAGGGTGCTGGTATCTGGTTGGTGCTCGTTAGTGCTCGTCAGTGCTAGTTGGTGCTGGTGGGATCAGTTGAACAGTGACAAGTGACAGTTTCGAGAAGTGAGCGACTATCTGGTCCTGCTGGTGTTCCTACTAGTATTCCTGCTGGTGGCGCGAGTGTTGCTAGTCGGCAGAACGAGATGCCTTAAGCTCGAATCTAAGCGTGCTACTCCACTGGGCTCGAGCTGATCTGAGTTCTGATTGTGCATCTACAAGACACTTGCCGTGACTAGGAACCCTGTTTGCTGCTTTTCGTGGATTTTGCTTTGCCTACTCTATCGCAGTGCATCGTCGCATCGCACCGTGTTAGGTTGCCCAGTTCCCAGTTCCCCTGGATGTACTAACTAGTCCGGGTACGCCCATTCACTCCTAATGAATCGGCTCAAATCCAAACCCCAAATACCCAGCCAGTTTTCCTTGGTGATGGCAGCTTTGCGGCCCAATCCGAGTCTGGCTTTCGTCGGAGATCCAAACTTCGTAAGGTAATCAACGTTGTCGACGACAAGATGCTCATTTTCGACCCCCCGGAAAACAACCCCATCAACTCGATGCAAAAAGCTGCGTTCCCAAAGGCCGGGGGCCGAATTCGCGAGCACCGGTTTGTGTTTGATCGACTATTCGACGAATCGGCGTCACAAGAAGAGGTATATAGAGACACATCCAAACCTCTGATTGACAATGTGCTGGACGGATACAATGCGACGGTATTTGCGTACGGAGCAACGGGGTGCGGTAAGACCCATACCATTTCCGGCACCCCTCGTAATCCAGGAATCATTTTCTTGACCATGAAAGACCTGTTTGACCGAATCGAGGACCTCAAGGACACAAAGGTGGTGGAATTGAGCCTGTCGTACTTGGAGATTTATAACGAGACCATCCGAGACCTGCTTGCGCAACCGGCAGACCCAGATGCCACCGCTGGCAGTGCCACTGCCCCGTCCAAACCACTCATTCTCCGCGAAAACGCCGACCGGCACATTTCGGTGTCCAACTTAAGCTCTCATAAGCCGGCGGGCGTTGAGGAGGTGATGGAAATGATTGTGCGCGGTAACCAGAACCGGACAATGTCGCCTACAGAGGCGAATGCGACCTCGTCACGATCCCATGCCGTGCTCCAAATCAATGTCACTCAGCGATCTCGAACGGCGTCGCTCTCGGAGGCCCATACATTTGCGACGCTTTCAATGATCGATCTAGCCGGGTCCGAGCGCGCGGCCGCAACCAAGAACCGCGGTGACCGGCTCATGGAGGGCGCAAATATCAACAAATCACTGCTGGCGCTCGGCAATTGCATCAACGCGCTCTGCGACCCTCGCCCAAAGAGCCACGTGCCATATCGCGACTCCAAACTGACCCGACTGCTCAAATTCTCGCTCGGTGGCAACTGCAAGACGGTCATGATTGTCTGCGTCAGTCCGTCGTCCGCCCACTACGACGAGACCCTCAATACCCTTAAATACGCCGACCGCGCCAAGCGCATCAAGACCAAAGTCACTCGAAATACCCATAATCTTGACCGCCACGTTGGGTCCTACCTCAAGATGATCACCGAGCAAAAGACAGAAATTGAGCAGCTGCGAGCCCGCGAGAAGCGCGCTGGTGAACTAGCAGTCGAGCGGTTCACAAAGACGCGATTGGGAGTCAAAACTGCATTAGCCGACGCAATTGAGTCGTTCAAAACAACAATCTCCCGCACCGAGCCGGACCGCGCAAACAGATGCAAGTCTGTGAGCCGACTGCACGCAATTGATAGTGTTCTGGCCCATCTGCGCCGGTACTTCACATCGGTAGAGGCTGCATCAGATCAAAATTACCTGCTGGAGCCAGTAAAACTGGAGTGCCAGCATGGAATCACGGCGCTTGAGACCGAGCGGCAAGCCTTGACCACGTTCTTGAACGGGCTTCAGGATGAGGTGGCTGTGAAATCTGCGGTTTCAGTGCTCATCAGGCGATTGGAGGATGGAGCTGGCTGGACCAGCGACGACTCTTTAGAGTTCATGACTGCCATTGACAACGAAAAGCTACGAAGCGACATCGAGTCTCTGAAGACAGCTGCCAACATAGGTGCTGCCACCAGTGGCACCAGTGGCACCAGTGGCACGACTGGAGGCGCTGTGCCGCCCATGTCGCTAGGCGAAGGACTTCTACAGCGGTTTGAGCAGTTGTGTGAATCTGACTTGGAGTTGGCCAAAGAGCTCGTCAATGTCGCTGTTTCCGAGGTTCAGAATCTAGCCAAGGGTGGGAGGGCAGCATCAGGTCCTAGGGACCCAGGAGAACAGAATGGTCCCGATTATTTGGCCCATTTAGGATCGCTTGGCTCGCTCGGGTCATTTGGCAATGACAACGTCCATGCCGTTGATGACGATGACGATGTGCTAATGATGTCTGAGACTCGGCTGGTTCCCGAGCATCCACGACACCAGGTGACACTAAACCGGTCAATGACGCCGGTCCATCGGCAAAATCCAATCATTATTCGGTCGCCGATGGCAAAGAAGCCCGCAAAGAGAGTACGATGGGAAGACGACTCCAATCCCGGCTCACCCGCGATCGTACCGGCCGCTGCGGGGTCTGCCGATTCTGATTCACCCATGGCCGATTCTGACACTAGCGGCGATATTAGCATGAGGCAGCAGCCCACTGGGCCCAACGGCACTGCGGTATCTGGCCCTGAAGCAAGACGGCGGTTTGGACCAAAAAGCGAGCTTCGGCGGGGCCCGTCGAGTCGGTTGTCTCCCACGACTCTAGGCATGAACCATAAGGCGGTGACCAAGGTAGACAAGGAGAACCTTTCAATGGCGCGCAAGTCTTTGACGCCGTCGTCGAACCTGCGTCAGTCTGGCACTGAGCGGCCGACGGTCTCGGTGACAGTTCCAACCGCCGCGTCGATGCTTAAGAACATCAATTGGGAGTACAGGGCCGAAGCAAAGGCCGAAACGAAGAATGAATAATGAAGGGATTGAATGATACGTTGTGGAATAGCGAGGGAGTTGTGAGTAGGAATTGGATAGGCATCACAATCGTTGAGCATTGAGCAGTTGTGTCGTTGGCATTGAGCAGTTGTGTCGTTGGCATTGAGTAGAGCCCTCAGAGTGCTAGTTTGGCTGACTGGCGATTGAAATTGCACGTATCAGCTTCAATAGTTGCTATAATTGTCCAACAGCCACTGACCGTTGGGTAGTCCTGGGGGACAACTTACATAGAACGTTCCACTTGAAATAAGCTCCTGCACGGTCATGCAACCTCATGCATCTATTTGCAATCCGCGGAGGTTTTTCGACACCCGTAACACACATGGGTTAGGGTCTACGTCAGAAACCAGAACAGGAACCGCAACAGATCAGTGGACCGTGAGCAGTGAGACTGAACAGAACCCAGCGTTGGGAGAATGGTGAATCTGTTTAAGGGCCACCCTTCGGAGGGACTGCTACCGCGAGAGCAAGTTATCCAGGCTACCCGGAATGTTCTGAGTCCAGAAGTGCGTCGTGGCGATTCTGATGAAGAGATTAGACACCCTCTTACCTACGGCAGTGATCCCGGGGCGATTACGGTCAGAGAGGCGATTGCAAAATGGAGCAATGGTGCACATGGCGAACAAAAGTACGGCATTCCTGACCCAGGTTCGATCAATTTGACCAACGGCGCTTCGTATGGCGCCCAAATTGCCCTCCAGCAGGCGACGTACCCGTTCAATGGCTACACCCGGCGGGCATTCATTGTCAGTCCAACATACTTTCTAATCACTACCATTTTTGACGACGCCGGGTTCAAAGGCAAGACTAGCGCTGTGCCTGAGCATGAAGGTGAAGGGGTTGATTTAGACTACTTTGAGTCTCAATTGAGACACTACGACAGCCTGCCCGCCGAGGCAGATTTGGACTCGGTGTACGCGCAAATTGGCGGCGACAGACGTACTAGGAAAGTGTATCGGTATGTGCTATACCTAGTGCCCACGTTTTCTAACCCTACCGGGTCGACAATGAGCTTGGGCGATCGCCAGAGGCTTATCAGCATTGCACGCCGCCATGATGTGTTGGTCTTATGTGACGACGTGTATGATTTATTAGATTTCAACCACGGAGAGGGAGCGATTCCTCGGCTAGTGACTTTAGATCGCCACACTGGGGCTGGAGCCAGTGACGAGGCCGGGGACGAGGCCAATAAGGGGACCAGTGAACCTTGGGCAGGAAACGTGGTGTCTAACTGCACAGTGTCTAAGCTTCTGGGCCCAGGGTTGCGAGTGGGATGGCATGAGACTGCGAGTCCGGCACTGGCGACCCAGTTTTCGCAGGGAGGCGCAATCAAGTCTGGCGGGACTCCGTCTCATCTCAATACGATGATTGTGGGCGACATTATCAAGACTGGCGCCATTGACGACATCATTGCAAACCTGCGTAACGTGTATGGGGCGCGAGCGAAGGCAGTTGCCCGAGAGATCAGGGCCAAACTGCCTCCAGGGACATCTGTGCAGGGCGGATCTGGCGGCTACTTCATCTGGGTAACGCTGCCCAAAGGATACGACAGCACCGCCATTTCCAAGCGAGCAAAGGAATTGGGGGTGGTTGTAGCAGCTCTAGACAACTTTTTGGTCGAAGGGGAGACGCCGCCAGCCGATCAGCGGTCTTTTCGGATCTCATTTTCGTATGAATCAGTGGAGAGATCACTCAAGGGGATTGAGATTTGGGCCCAAGCCATTAGAGAGCTAGGGCCAACCAAGCGCTAGCCGCTCGCCGACCAATCGCTAAGCAACCTTCAACAGTGGGTGAATTGCTTTCGTTTGCCTGCTTTATAGCGGCGCATATAGTACTTGGGTAACGTATTTCCGCGAGTACCGCGAAATTGACGCCACTGCTAGTACGTTATGCTTAATAGAAGTCGTTGCCAAATGGTTGAGCACCACATGATTAGGAATTGGCAGCACACTGGTATTATCCTTCTCGGTAGAATCGGAGTTAAGAATGACGCCTTCGAGATGTGGGGGAAGGTGGGGAGGCGAAGAGAAATCGGATGCTACTAATTGGTCCATTAACTCTGGATTAGTGAAGATCTCCGGGATTTCACTCGAGTATTCAAGTTCAACCTTCTTTGGATGCAAATCCTCGTCATCTTCGTCATCTTCCACCTGGTCACCACCCTTCACCCGAACGTATTTGCCATCAAAGTAATCACCAGACCCATCGGCTTCAATGTATTGAGAAGAGTCAAATACCGACGACCCCGTCTTGACTGCGGCGGCCTTCTCCCGGTCGCCGATTTCAATGTAGTTGACCAAATTTCCCATAGAATCGGTCGCGGTGGGGAGGAAATCCGAGCATCGGAGCTCGCCATCAATCAAGAATCGCATCCGATGGGTCCCTCGAGGCAACTCGAGCACAGTAGAGAACTCGCCATTGTCCTGCCGTGACAGCTTGATCATGCGGCGCCATCCAGTGAATGAGCCCGTGACGTATACACGGGTGCCTCCTTGTTTCCAAGTAATTAGGGTGCCGACTAGTGGCTCTTCGGAGTGCTTGTCGGACAAATCAATTTCTTCACCAGAATTGACTCGAGACAGGGGCCGCAGCCCAACATCGTCGTGAGCCAGCTTCATCTTGTCTAATTCCTCTTCCAGGTCGTTATCGACCTCAGTTTCCAGCACAATTGCGGATTTTGTTCTGGCGAACTGGGGCCTAGAAGGGGGGGGCGCATTCTCAGCGTGTTCCACATACTCGGCATGCTCGGTATGCCCAGAATGCGCGTGCTCAGCATGTTCTGAGTGCTCAGAGTGTACATGTTCGGCGTGTTCAGCATGTTCAGCATGTTCAGCATGACCTTCGTAGCCTACAGGAGCCCCGCCTTGAACAGGAACTTCCGGCGCCAGCTCAGTCGTGGTCTCGGTAGTCGTGGTAGGTGGAGTAGGAAACGTTCCCGGTCCGGAGATCTTAGATGACCCTCTTGCCCGCGGGCCTTTGTGTGGAGCTTTTGAGATTGGAGATGGTGAAGACGGCGCGGTCACATCCCGGGACTGGGACAGCGTTTTTCGGTGTCGTTTTGCTCCCTCGGGAGTCTCAGTGGAGCTTGAGTTTCCCATTGCC
The DNA here is from genome assembly GCA_003705735.3 of Blastobotrys peoriensis. Taxonomy (NCBI): domain Eukaryota; kingdom Fungi; phylum Ascomycota; class Dipodascomycetes; order Dipodascales; family Trichomonascaceae; genus Blastobotrys; species Blastobotrys peoriensis. Next base: position 7,552 of record PPJJ03000016.1, on the reverse strand, counting down.
GAGGGCTTCCAGAGATCGCGTACGAATCGTAGGCACTGTTGAAGGAGATAAGGGGGCTTGAGGCCTAAAATCGACGAAACCAAAGCTGGGGCCACGACGAATATATATATACTACACAGCCGCACTTGACAAGACACTTAGCGACGATCGGATCGAAGGTGAAATTGGGGTAAAATTGGGATAAATTGGGATGTAATGAAGACGAATCGAGGGCAATTTGAGTGAAAAGAGCTAGATTTGACGTCAAACAGAGCAGAAGAGCGGCAAGAGACTCAGAAATCCGGATCTGGAGGAAATAATCGCTGCCTTTAGACTCGAATGTGCGCGATGGACCCTGAAGAGGTCGAAAAAAGCCTAGGAAAACTGGTGCTGGTGACGCTGGTCCCGCAGGTAAATACACCGCCAATTGAGGGTCGACTCTTTAATATTGATCCGGTGAGTGGCACCGTGATGCTAATTTGTGAAGAGTCTATTCGAATTGTGCCAGGGGGCCATGTTGACAACGTGATTGTTTACGAGGGCCAAGATTTGGAAGAAGCAGAGAGGGCATATGCGGACTTTTCCGCAAAGGCTGATTTGAAATTGAGCCAATTGGTGCAGAAATGACGGATACAAATAACGACCAGATGTAATGACTATGACTAATATATCTAGTAAAAAGATACGAGAATTGAGCCTGAAAGGCACAGCGGTATAACTGCGTAATAGTTGCCACCACTATGGAGAGAATTCCTAATTTGCCTCATGTAGTGTCATTGTCTATCTATTTACATTAGTCTCGTCGTCGCTTGCCAAACTGTACATACTTTCGACTGTCTTGAGACTCCTTTTTGGCCTTGGCCTCGGCAATCTGTTTGGCCTCTTCAGCATTCTTGCGCGCCTGATCCTCAGCCTTCTCCTTGATGTTGGCATACATCTTCTTGAATGCATCGACCGTGGATACGCTGGAGGGGTCGCTCGAGGCAGGGGGCCTTACTATAGGAGCCATGCCAGTAGCGGCCCGGAATTTGGGCGAGTTGAACGCAAACGTCTGCACCAACGAAAGGAACCCATTGAACAAGAAGTACAGACACGTAGCCGCGGGCACCTTCATCATCACTGGAATCGCAATCAGCGGCAGCCATGGCATGACTTTTCGCATGGCCATCATTGCCGGGGACGCAGCAGCATTGGCTCCTCCCAATTCACCACCCAGTTTCATGGTCGTGGAGTAGATTGCAGCAGTAATGACCTGCAGACCCAAGTATGGGTCCGGGATTGCGAGGTTGGGGAACCACGCTAGACCTTGGCCGACCAGATCAGCGACCGGCGCCTCGGCCATTCGGTTCAGCGCCGCAAACACTCCAATAAAGAACGGAGCAGTGAGCATGGGGCCAAACATGTATCGCATTTTGATTCCATTCTTGGCCATTAGCGTTCGACGGCTCAGCAGAGCCTTTTGGCCTTCCATTGGGTCCTTTGTCTTTTGGTAAGTCTCGAGAATCTTGTTGAGCTCCGGCTGGATTTTCGACATTTTGGCAGCGGTGTTTGCAGATTTGAAGTACAGAGGGAACAAGCTGGCCCTCATCACCACTGTGAACGTGAGAATAGTGGCCCACCACGGCAGGCCTGTGTACACATGGACAATCTCAAAAAGGTGCTGGAACAAATCAGGGGGCCAAATCCACGACTTTGCTAGACCCAGAGACTGGAAGTAGCCGATTTGGTCTGGGCCCAGTGCCGCCGCCGCTGCCTCGGCAACAGTTCCGGCAGAATCGCTAGCCTGGTTTCCGATAGAAGCAATTTCGGACTGAAACTGGCCAGCAGCGCTGCCGGCACTAGTAGCATTGACAGCATTGCTAGCGTCGGTAGCACCATTCACGGTGTTGGTAGCAGCGGCAGCCCCAGTACTAGCGGCCGTACTGTTGAATCTCGACTGGGAGAGTCCCAAGGGCCGGGTCCCATAAACGGCCTGCGCTCGCATACCCAGTCCTGCTACTGGTCGCGCCCTTAGGGCTGTTCTACTCAGAACTGACCTGAGCATATGGGTGTCTGATCTGAAATTTCAGTGCGTCGAGAGGTGAAATTTCGGGTCGAGGAATGAAAATTTCACTTTGCAGCCGTAACTTGATCTGAAATTATGACACGATGAGAGGCCTAATAGGCCAGAAAGGACTGCTACGGAGGCTGAATGGAGTGGGAAAGGTCGTTCAAGGAGTCGAAAGGGGCGGATTCGGTGAAGGAGTCGGTGCGAAATTGTGCGTGCCGTCTTTCCCCCGGCGATTTCTGTCAGTTCACCGCCTAGATGCGGTTGAAGCAGTAGAGGAAGGAGCATTTTCTACTGAGAGACTAGGAACTCCAGCGCGAGGAGTGAACGAACATGATGGAGCAAGCATTTGGCATTTAAAAGGTTGGAGTACTGAGGAGATTGTCAAAAATATTGGTGGGCTGAAAGCTGGCGACCAGTTCATGGCTCTCAATCTGCTGGGCTATAACTACCCCAGGAAGTTTACTAGCACAAGGATAATGGGTAATGCGGTAAACCTGATAGCAGAGCTTGAACTGGGCCCTGCACTGTGGCTGGCCCACTCGATTATCGGCAGCGTCGGGTTCGAGGCCCTGCCAGCATACGTATATGAGCGAGTACTGACGCGACTGTCAGTAGTGCAAAACCCCACTGCACAGCAAGGCGCCCTCGTGGTGTCATTGGCGGCAAAATACTGCCTATACCACCCGCTGAAGTGGGACAGAGTAGTCGATTTGGCGTTCAAAATCGTGTGCAGAGTCAATGCGCCTGTTATCAACTGGAAGCTCGAATTGTTTCTCCGGGAACTGATGGCTAGCCAAATTGTCAAGAAGAAGCTCATCAGCTCTAAGCCGACGCGAGTGACGCGGGTCGCAATGAACATGATCCTATCGCTCCATATCAATCAGGGAAGCTGGGAGTCAATGACCGAAGTTTTCCACCAGTGCGCGGATAAAAACGTAGTGCCTGATTTGGACAGGCTCGAAATTGCGGTGATCGCGCTCTTGCACGCCGGTGAGATCGATACTGCGCTGGAACTTACATACTGGCTAGCCAAAAAGGGATCAGTGTTCAGTCGGATATGGGGCATGCTAGTTACGCATGCCGCTGAAGACCATCACTACATTGCATTGAAATGGGCGTTTAAAAACGCAGTTGTGCCTGGCCAGGTCGTGCTTGACGACTGGTGTTACGAGCGCATCATGCGAGTCGCGTCGGCCGCGGGAGACCACGAAATGGTTCGGTGGTTTTACCTTCGACAACGACAGCGCTTTGAGGCTGCTGAAGCTTTAGGTACCGCAAGTAACAGCAGCACCCACGGCTACGAGGCGAGCGAGGTATACCTGATTGAGGCACATGCTGCCGCAGGCGAAATAGGCCCTGCCATTGAGATCATCTCGAGGTTAGGTAACGGAGCTAAAACAATCAAGCTCTCAGAGCTGCCCCGCCTGCGTAAACTGATTGGATCTTCCGCGTCAGAATTTTCATACGTGGAGACGGTGTTTACCGATCTCAACAAACGGAAGTTGCTACCATCTGTCAAGACTCTCATCTTCAACATTTTGCTCGATACCGTCCGAGAGAAGGAACCCAAATCTGCAGTAAAGCTGTACCGGGAAATCTCTATTCACAAGGTTGATCCTAATGAAGACACCATCAAAGTCATTGCGCGATGTGCTGCTGATATGGGAGACCAACTACTAATCGACGAGATTCTTGCGGACTGCGGGAAGTGGGAGATTGAAGTTAACCGGAGGATCTTTGGGCCCATCATTTTTGCATTACGAGACAATGGACTAAACGAATTAGCCGACAAGTACAGCCAACGCCAAATGACTGGCTGGTGAACTAGCGCTATATAACGCCACGAATAATTTATTAATAGCCGCTAAATAGACGATGGATATAAATGTTACAGTACAGTAATGAGAGTGATGCTATTCCTATGCTTGAGTATGCGTCTAAGAGATTGCTGGCGCAACTATTATTGTTAATATGTGAAAGCCTATCACTCCATCTGAGATCGTTTGGACCAGCCCCGAATTGTTCGCCCGTAAAAGTAAAACACAAACATCAATGGTGTTAAGACAGTGGTGATGATTGCGACAACGGTTGAACCCCAATTGGCACCCAGAGCCTTATACATCCGTCCTCCACAAAGAGGGAATGCAAACTGAAGCAGTCCCAACCACTGGTTGCAGGCAGAAACCGCAGAAGAAGCAAACAGCACAAAACAATCGATAATATAAGAGTAGATTGACATCGCCAATATAGTGGTGGCGGCTCCCAACACAAACGTAGCCGACATGGAAGCCATCCAATGGATGGAAGGGGAACTAGTCCAAGCAAACCAGAACAGAGAGACAGGAATGATACAGGAAGCCACACAGGCCGCTCCCAGACGACTCTCTGGAGGCGGTTTGACGCCTCCACGAGCTTCGACCATTTTGACGTAGCGATACTGGACGTACAAGTACAGAAGCAAGCCAAAGATAGATCCGGCTCCCATACCCATGAAAGACAATCCTGATACTGCCTCAGACCAATGACGACCTTCTCCAAACACAATTGGGAACGCAGTGAGGAACAGAGACTGCAGCCCAGTTGTAATAGACATATAGATTCCCAGGGTAAGAATAATAGGTTCCTGAACCATAAGCTTTATTGGTCGTGACAGGAATCTGGCGAGGACGGGAGCAGTGATTTTGGCCGACTTGTTCTCGAAATCAAAGCTGGACTGATAAAGATGACCGGTCTCTGCAGTCAGCTTTTTCGCCTTTCTTCTGAGCAACACCAGCGGGTACGATTCTGGGATCACCACTGCAACAAGAAACATGAAAATGTTGTAAGCGGTGACAAACCACATCACATCGGTCTTGGTAGCGCCCTTACGAGAGACGATGAGGTCCCCAATCAACGGTCCAAGAGGAGTAGCCAATGCGAGACCAGTACCGTAAAACATAATCGCGTATCCTCGCTTGTGATGAGTCCACGCATCGCCTACCATACCATTCATGTTAGGGGCGATTGATCCGAGGAAGAAAGCTTGGATCATTCGGCAAAGCACAATTCCTTCGATATTCTTGGAGTATTGTACCCCAAACGAGAAGGCAATTCCGCATAAGGTGCACCCCATCATGACTGGCTTTCTACCGTATGTTTCGGACATTGGGGACCACAGCAACATGCCGAAATGAAGGAAAAGCGACGCAAAAGATACTGGCAAGGTGGCGACAGTGGAATTGACTTTCATCTCCTCGATTACAAACGGGATAATAGACGAGAACACCGAGGATGAGATAAGGGTCCCCATGTTAGCGACTGCTAGCAGGCCCAATGTCCCATATCGTTTCAGAGTTGACCAGCATCGAGGATTCTCGGGATCGTCCTCCGGGAAGTCAATCAAGTAGGGGGAGTCCTCTGTGCCCTTTCCAGCGCTGATAAACTTGACATATTGCTCATCTTCCGGAGACAGGGCGACTTCCTCAATAAATAGCTCCTGGCCCGGTTTCATCCCGATATTGTTCTCTGCAGACGCCTGGTTACTACCAGGGTCAGGGACGTGCTGAGTAGGCACCTGTTCTTTGAGTTGGCTATCCATTGCTGGCCACTGAGAGATGCTGGGATAGAGGTTCTCAAAGACGCAGCGACAGTTATATAGGACCCTGACCTGTCGGGAGAACAGTGATCCTGTGCCCCACCTGGAGACGCCAAGGAATAAATGGTTAGACCAAGAAGTAAGCTCGTTTCGATAGAATTTGCATCTCCCGCAGGCTCATTGTGGGGTATTGTGTGGGGTAAACGCTGATCAAAGCGGGGGCACCCGGGGTAGAGCGTCGGAGGAAAAACCGACTCTCATGATGAATATTTGATGGGAACATTGCGATGGGGCCAGGAAATTGTATTCCACAGTCGGTGAAAAATCCGACACAGCGCCCAACGAACTTGATATGGACTCAACGCTATTGGACAGGTGGAGTGGAGAACGTGCAGAAGCTAGAGGGGCCGGGACGGAACATTCAGTTTCCGGCTGCTGCCGTAAACCGCAGCCATTGACACTGACCAAGAGGTCTAGAATACTACCAAACTGATGAGAGGTTCTCAGTCGACAGTAATACTGATTTGAACTTGCCCCACTTAGGGTTGACTAGAAGCAATTGCAGGCACGGGGTATCCGAGCCGGCCTTTGGAGACTGACCAGAGACCAGTGACGTGTAGTGCATTGTGCACACTAGCTTTTCAATTGGTAGTCGCGTTCTGACCCACCTCCACTTTGTCGTTTCTTGGCTTCTTGTGGGATACGCGTTAAAATTTCTCCCGGAGTTCTAATCGGAAAAAGTACCGAAGCTCATCACAGAGATGCGGGGACACACAATCGTATGGCATGAGAAGACGTAATTCACGAGGACGTCAAAGAAATCCGAGATTTGTACCCCACACTCCCGCGTTGGCCCCAAGCTAACGTGCCCACCGCTTGTCGCAATCATCACTGAAGCACAAAGGATCGTAGGAGCCCTTGTAGCTGTGCCCTGCCAGCTACGTCCACCTGCCGGTAGCTAGCTCGTTCCATTGAGGAGTGCTAGATACAAGCCAAGTCTCCGACGACATAGCCAGCTTAGGCAGACCACCACCACCCCAGACACTACAAGAATAATGCGCTGATTCCCGAGCGTGAGCTATGTCGAAGATCAGTGGCTGTGTGGACAGTTACAATACGAGACATCCTAAGATAGTAGAAAGCGGGGTAGTTTAGACGCCTACATATAGCTAGTAAATCTAGGGAGCCCATACCACACCAGCAGCAATGCGATATCCCCCCAGTTACTAAACGCAGCAAATTCTTTGAATTGCAGTCATCAAGGCCCAGTCAAGTGAGGTGCCATACTGCAAGCACGAGAATCATATCTTGCCCTCTGGGCTTCAAGTCAGCGCTCGTATGCACACACTCACTTCACAGTACGCGGCCTCACTGCTGCTATTATAGTTCAAGATGGTGGAAGGCTGTGAACTCTGATATATCGTGCGGTCGTGTGATCGGCCCTAGAATGGTATGACCAATAAACGACACCGCAGATCATTGTAGTACGACTCTGTTGCGCCTCAAACTCAAATGTCGGAGATTACTATTTGCCGATTTCTACTCGCCGTCGCCGAAGGGTCAAGGCGCGGGTGCAGTAGCATCATCTTGTAACGGCCAGCGGGAATCTGCTGTCACACGCTGGAATGTCCGCTAAACGCGTTAAGACCGGAGGTCCAGGCCTGACTTGAGCCTCACGAGATTTCGGACTTGACGGATATTGGTATAAATTGAGCGTATTCACCGCCTCGACCCTGAAGCGTATTATCGCCGGTATGCTAGAATATCAGGCGCGGAATTAAGCTTCGGAGATAAGACTCGAGGTAGGAGGGAGAGGTTGCATATAAATATGTAGTGATCTGGAAGCTGAAACAGCACCAGACAACACAAACAATCTTACTAGTTTGTTAATCCGTCAACCAAATCTATCTTACCTACCGTTCTCTGAACTCAATGGCTTCCAATTCATC